>WEKY01021704.1:125627-146652 GCA_013390045.1 Picathartes gymnocephalus
GGGGGCGGTGCCCTGAGGCGGCCCCGGATCTGCGGGGCTGAACCACTGCGGGCGGAGGGGCCGGCGGGGCCCCGACCGCTCCGGGCGAGGGGGAATTCCGCCCCTTTGCTCCGGTGACACCCCCTGGAGCTGCCTCCAGCTGGGCGGGCCCCGATGCTGGAACTAGCCCAGAGGAGCACACGGAGCTGCTCCGAGGGCTGGCGTCCCTCTGCTCTGGAGCCGGACTGGGAGAGCTGGGGGTGCTCACCTGGAGAGGAGAAAGCTCCAGGGAGGCCTCAGAGCCACTTCCAGGGTCTAAAGGGGCTCCAGGAGAGCTGGAGAGGGACTGGGGACAAGGGATGGAGGGATAGGACACAGGGAATGGCTTCCCACTGCCAGAGGGCAGGGATGGGTGGGGTACTGAGGAGGAATTGTTCCCTGGGAGGGTGGGCAGGCCCTGGCACAGGGTGCCCAGAGAAGCTGTGGCTGCCCCTGGATCCCTGGCAGTGCCCAAGGCCAGGCTGGACAGGGCTTGGAACACCCTGGGACAGTGGAAGGTGTCCCTACCCATGGCAGGGGGTGGGATGAGATGGACTTTTAAGATTCCTCCAATCCAAACCATTCCATGATTCTATGAAGAAGAAACATTACCTGGTTTCCTAGGTGGAAAAACACAGCATGGGAGGCCTGTGCTGGGGAAAATGAGCAGGACTGAGCTCCTGGCATGGCTCAGTGTCCCTGTGCTGGTGAGCATCCATGTCCCTGCTCACCCTGAGACCTGCAGCTGGAATCTGTCCCTTTGCAAACCAGTACTGCGCCTACTTGCAGCAGATGTGCACCACAGCCCTCACCTTCTCCAAGTGAAGTTCCCTAAGAACAGCAATTAACTGAGTAATTAAATAGCCAAACTTTCCGAGCGCTGACCCACTTGTCTCACCTCCCTGCAAGCTCTCTCTCCCAGCGCTGGGTCTCCCAAGGCCTCCTTCGGTCGAGGTGCACCTTTGAGGCAGGAATTTGCCGGTCCCAGACATGCGGCAGCACTGGGCATGGCACTGCCTGAGCTCATTTTGGAGGAACGCAGACACTCCTTGAAATTCTTGAGGGCGATCTGCCTCTGGAGCCGCAGCACCTCTCGCTGCGATTCCCGCAGCAGGCGGTCAAACTCGATGATGTTCAGGCAGCGAGGGTCGTCCTGTGGGAAACCAAACGTGGCACCATGGCACTGACAAGCTCCAAAAGGTGGGACGTGTCACATTTAACATGCAAACTCCAAAAGAGGAGAGAGGCTGGGAAAACCCAGGTAGTATGGCACACACACATGGCTGATTCCTGGGTCTCCAAAGCCTCAAAACTCACTTTACAGCCTTTATGCAAATACGTTATTCCTCTTGAAGATAAAAGCTGGCCTGTAACGCTCCTGCAGCTCTCCCAGCAGGATGTGCAGGGCTCTTCCAAGCATGGGCCATCTCAGCACATGCCAGCAGGGAGCGTGGCAGGACAATGTCTTCTCATGGCCCGGCCAAACCAGAGCTCTCGCTGCTTTCTTTGCTCCTTGGTGTGGGTGCTGGCAAGCACTGGGCTTTGAGAGGTTGCAGGAATGAAGAACATCTGGGATTTGGTCAGTTCTTCCTCAGGATAATATTTGGTTTCCTAACATTCTTGATTTCTCTCCTCTCACGACAGTATGTGTGGTGAACACCTATCTTCAACACAAGGAGTCACTCCCATTGACACGTGACCCAAACTCAGCAGCTTTTGAAGAAAACCAGCACAATCTGACTCTCACAAAACTGGGGAGAGTATGTCATCAGCTTGTTTCATTCTTCAAAGGTCTCCAGATTTCAAGAAGCTGAAGAAATACGTACCTGCATGTCCATATGTACAAAATCAGGTTGTGAAAACCTGACTTTACAAATCTGCTGCTGGAGGAGACATTGTTCATTCCCCTGGAAAGCACCTAAGCCAGAGATTTCAAGACATAATTGGCATCCAGGACAAATTTAATCTGGTTCCCTGTTCACTTCTTATTTGCCCTAAAAATAGTGTGTGCTTTATAAATACAGTTTGTGGAGAGAACCATGGTTACTCTCACGCTGCAAGGGGGAAACTGAGGCAGCATTAATGGGAACTGATTATAGATTCAAGAAGTGAGCAGCTGGGCCTCCTCTGTGCCAGACCCATGTTCAGGCTATCAGGGTAGTAGTTCTTTAAACAAAATTGGCTTGGGCTATGTATAAAACCTCCCTTTCCCCACCACAAAAAGGCAGCTATTCCCAACAGACAGCCTCTGGAGCCTGGGGGAAAAAGGGAGTAGAAAAAAAGCTCAGTTCTCCCCTCAGTTTCCATTATACCCATCCCCTGCAGCTGTTCCCCCCAGTCCTCCACTTTCAAGAATCTATGCTGCAAGAAATTGCAGCCTGGATTTACCTGGAGCCAGGGTTTGGTTGGAAGCAGATCACTGGAGTATGATCTGAGGAAATTATTTTATTCCATTCTAAGAGCCCTGGCTTAGCAAAACAAGGTCGATGCATTTGCAGCCCAGGGTGCAGGGTGTGAGTCCTGCTACTGCCAGGGAACTGAACGGATCCATTTCATAGCTACTGAAAAAATTCTACTGATTTAAATACCCAAGATTAAAATTTATTTGGTTACAAACTCTGAGCGTGCACATCATATCTGTGCATAAAACCCCCTTCATTAGCATAATGCATTTTGCATGCTGCAGACAGATTAGGGGAATTTGGAATTTTAAGTAGCTGGAAATTAAAATTTAATGAGTGGTTTGCTTGGAAGAGAAATGGGAAAAACAAGATCAGACAGAATGATGTATATTGCGCTCTTTTCTGTGGATTCCTGGCTCAGCCACTGATGTCCAGGTTGCTGGTGCCACAGACAGGTCACCTTCTGGGACAGGGTGGTCACCCAGATCACCCTAGGAAGGCAGAATTTGTCAGCCCTGGGAGTTGCACCCATGTGCTTTTTCTTGGCCAGGAATGAATCTTGCTCACCCATTTCTGTCACATTCCTTTGCAATCTGTCACTCTCCTGTCCCTAGCAGGTTCAGGTTGCCCAGCACACTCTGCTAGGAAAATCAATGTGCTTTGGAAAGGGTCTGTTCCCCTTTCTGTGGGAGCCTGAGGTGAGAAATGAAAGGAATGGGAAGGAAACTTCTTGCTGACATTGTAGAGCACAGGCAGACCTGGCTAAGTTTGTCCTGTGGTTTAATGCCAGGAAAGATCAATGGGGCAGCTCTGTAAAAACACCAAATACACCCCATTGTTCTAATCCTGACTAGATCTACATTAGGGAGAGACTGAGAATCCACCTTCAAACCTATAGTTAAACCGAGCAGATGGGGAGCTCAGGGACAAAAATAAAGCTGTTTTCAATGAGGAAGTATTTGTCACCTAAATACCTCGTAAGTAGGACAGGTAGAAATGCAAGTGTTCAGCTCCGCTGGGGGCAGGGAGGGAGGGGGGCACTTGACCACATTTGCATTAGCAAAACAGGGAGAAACCAGCATGGGCCCAAGTGTTACTGAGCTTCTCTGGAGATTTGAACTGACCTAAACGGCAAGCATCCAGTTTTGGAATCAAAGATGTAACTGAGATGCCCAGAACAGGCTGCTTTAGTCACCTTGAGTGGGAACCATCTCACCCAGCCCCAGCTGCCTGCAGAGGCTCCTTTCAGAGCCATCACAGAGAAGAGCTTTGCAGGAGTGGCACATCTGACCAGTCCTAGATCTTGGGATGAGCTGAATGACCACTTTATCCCACCATTTATACTGGCATGGCCTGTGCTGGTGCTGAGGGGAATGCAGGTCACCAGCCCAGGAGCAGACGCCAGCACTGGGGATGGTCTCATGAACACCCAGCCCTGCCTGGTGATTTGTAGCCTTGGTCATAAAGATGTCAGGAGGCACCAAGTTATCACCAGTCTCGTGGTTGTGACTCCTCAGAAAGCTGCAGCTCAAGGCTTGGGATCTAGACTGGTTTTTGGGAATGTGCTGGTTGGCTTCTCAAAGAAACACTTTAAAAGGACGCCCTGCTTCTACATCTTGCTTGCAGCTCAGCCCTTTGAAAAGACACCCTGTGTCTGTGGCTTCTCGGGGCTTTCCAGGAAAGGAGTTTTAGTTGCTGCTGGAAATGGCAGCTCACATCCATGAACTGAGGGAGGGACAAGTGGGGTGTCCCCAAACACACTTTCTGGAGAGATCTGGACACTGTCTCTGCCACACACTCCCCCAGTGTCCCCATTCAGCTCACACATCAAATCCCCTCCCCTGTTTTAAGCCTCTACTTGAGAGTAATTCCCCTCACACCACTTCCCGGAGCCTGGTTTCCATCGCTACTGTTGCACTTGTCCCCAGCATCAGAGGGATGTCCCACAAAGTGTCTCACCTTCCCTGCCAAGAGTTTAGCCTGCAGTTCCCGGCATTCCTGCTGCAGAGCTTCAATCTGCTTGTCTTTTGCCAGGAGAGCACTGGCTTGCTCTGTCAGGTCCTTGGCACGCTGGCGGGCAAATGCTTTTTTGCACAGTTCCAGGCTGGAGCCCTTCAGAGGCACCGGAGCAGTTACCTGTAGCAGAGAGCAGTGAGGTGTGTTCGTGTGTGATAACCACCACCCCATCAGCCCCTGGTGTTCCTTAACACCACCCCAGCACCCCTTGGTGTTCAACAACCACCACCCCAGCACCCAGCACAGGGAGCGCTGTCAAAAAATGCAGCCTGGCCCCAAGGAGCAGAAAAACAGACAGAGGAGCAGGACAGACCTATGGAAATGTAGAAGAGGAAAGGCTGGACAGAAACGTGGCTCAAAGAAGAGGTGGGAAGGACAAAGTACTCAATTGGTACAGTCAGCACGGGGACTGCAGGCAGGGCAGAAGTGGCGGGGGTAAGGAGAGAAAAACAGGATAGGTAAAAAAGACAAGGCAGCAGAGAGGAGGGGAGAATGGCAGGAAAGATGAGCATGGGATCAACTATAACATGGGATCAAGGATAGAAGTGGCCAAACCAGGAAGAGAAATGGAGCTTCCATGGGTTTCTAGGCAGCAGAAAAGAGCTTCAGCATGGATGGGCAGAAGATAGAAGAAAAGGCAGAGGCTAAGGAGAGCCCAGCCAGGGAGGACTGGGAGAAAAGCAGGACTGGAGGAAAAGCATTTTGGGTTTACATGCTCCCTGGGAGGGAGAAAAGCACAGGGTGAGGATGACAGTGTGCTTAGGGGGAGCAGGGCAGGCAGGGACAGGCAGCTGGCTGAGCACAGGCTCTGCCCAGCAGGAGCTGAGCCTGTCTGGCACAATGTCCCTGGGATGTCCCCATCCCTGGAGCTGGCTCTCCCACTGGGGACCAGTGCCACAGACTTGGATGAAGGGGCAGCTCAAACCCTCTGTTCATCTCAGCCCTACAGGCAGTGAGGATACATCCAGTTCCTGTGTTTATCCAGCCCTGCCTCTCTCTGCCCAGCTATTTTCATCTGCACAAAGCCTGACAATCTGGGAAGGGGATCCTCTGCTGCCAGATCAGGCACACGGAATCCTCTGTGCAAAGTTTTCTTCCCCAGGTCTTCCTGAGCATCTCATGCACATGCAGAAGCTGTGTGGCCCTGGCTCCACAGGACCTGGGTACCAAGTACTGGAGGGATCTGGTGCCAAATTAACCCCAGCTCCTCAGGGCCCCTTCTCTGGTTCTACCTCCAGCTCACCCTCCACAAGGCTCAGCCATCCCAGCATGTGCTGCTGTCAGGACACCTGGACCAGCACAAGAGCCCAGCAAGTCAGTTCTCCAGGTCTTGCACAGGCCCTACACTGTCCCCACCCCAAAGTTTCACTGGGGAAACAAATACAACAGTATTTGTATAGGTGCTGGAGGTTCTGCATAGTATGTCAAATGATTTCTCTTAACACAGTATCTGACAAGTCCATCTGTTGCCCTGCAAGTACCAAAACCCCGTGACAGACGGGTGACACGGTGCCTGGGGACAGAGAGGGCAGCAGTGCCAGGAAATCCCCCTACCTTCTCTCCAGCACAGCTTTCACTTCCTCCTTTCTACCCTAAATGGCTTGAATTCCCCATCACAATCCCTGCTTTCCTTCAGGAAGGGGTGCCCAAGATCCCACACCCTACAGCCACCTCCACTGCTGCTGCACCATGTCAGACACTCCAGGGTTCACAATCAGCTGCTGTTGGGTTGGAGAAGGCAGAAGCCCTGTGGCTTGTGCAGCATTTCCAGTGAGGTGTGGATGGAACAGAGCTGCCTCTCACCCCTTCCTGTTTTGCTTCACCACACTCCTTTTCTTATTCAAATCCTTCCTGTTTCTTTTTGATGAAGTCAGATGAATTATTTTCATGACTTGCCCAAAGAAAGCTGAGTTAATTACTTTAAACTATGACCTTACAGTAAGAAACCAAGCAGGAAGAAATTCCTCAAACCAGCCCCCTAGAGTAGAGAAGCTGGCAGTGGCTGTGGTTGGTGATTCTTGCCCTGGTGGGGAGGTGCTCTCCCAGCCCTGCCCTCCAGCTGTGACAGGTCCTAGCACCCACCACTTTGAGGTTTGCCTCCTGGAGTTTGCGGGCTCTCTCCTCCAGACGCTTGGCGATCATCGCCAGCTCTGCGTTCTTCCTCTTCAGGTGCTTCACCTTCTCCTCCGTCTGGGGGAAGCAGCTCCTGCGCTGAAGAACAGAAGGAGACGTGGGAGGTGAAGCCCTTGCTCAGAAGCCAACATCCCTGCCTCTGCCTGACCCACGTAGGGCACATAGGCCTTTTGCCAGCCAGGGCTTGGCCTGTTCTCCTACAGCTATCCCAACCACTGAACACCAATCTCTTTTGCCTCTCTAGTCCCTGAAACCTGTGTTTCCCTGCTGTTTTTGTTAATGTGACCTCTCGGTCCCCATGAGATGCCCCTCATCCCACCGCAGACCATCCCACGTGGTCCCTCTCCATCCACAACATCCCCGCTGCAGGTTCTGCTAGGACTCAACATGTCTCCAGCATCAGGGTATCCTGGCCACCCACCCTTTGGGCTTTCTCTTCCAAAGTCTTCCCAGTTTATTGCCCCAGGATTACAGAAGTCAACACATCCCTGAGGATTAGTACTGCACCACCACAGCAACCTTATCCGTGTCCTTTCTGTCCTGACACCAAAGCATGAGTGGGAGAAGGAGACAAAGGACTTTATGATATCTGCAAAGCAAATTTCCTTTTTCTTTCTATTGATTCTGTTTGCTCTTAATCCCTTTTTATTTGTTATCTGTCCATTCCAATAAGCTGCCACTTGCCAATGGCTCCTTCTCCCAAGGTCAAACCCAGATGTGTTGTGCCGTCTTTTCACATCAGCAGGAACGTCAGGTCGACTGATCCTCATGATTATTTCCCTCCCTCCTCCTGTGAGAATGCACCATGGGTGCCTGGGCTGGAAGGCTGAGGATGATTTTTGAGAGTCAAATTTGATGAGAGCACAGGCTTGTGCTTCACTAAAATCCAGATGACTGATAAGGTCATGCACCTCGGGGTGCAGGTCATGCTGAATTTATGCTTTTAGTTTAAGAAAATTATCTAAAATATGCGTTTTGAATGGGGTGATATAAATCTGAAATGCTGAGCAATCAAATTTGCCCAGCATGGCTGGGCTGCACCCCTACACTGCAGGGCTGTGTAAGGGGTGATGCTCTCCAGGGAGGAGGCACGAGGGGAATATCCCCTTTCCTGAGGGTCCTGGCTGCCCACCTGGGGAGTTCAGGGATGAAGGAGGGGGCAGAAGGCAGAAGGCCCAGGTTGTGGGAGTCTGGCTTGACTTTGGGGTGCAGCTGGGGAAGATCTTGGTGCTGGGCTCTCATGGGAGCAGGGGCCAGTGCTGCACTGTTACCCAGAGCCAGGGCTGAGTGAATCAGTGTTTCTGTTTTCCAGTTAAAGAGGAAACAAGAGCAACTTCCCCGCCCCTGCCCAGCCCTGCACTGTGCGGAAGGGTCCAGCTGCAGCGTGAAGGCACCCAGGCAATCCAAAGCACCCAGACCCCCTTTGTCCTCTGGCCCTGCCCAGGTGATCCCATGAGTTCAAGAAGCATTGGGACAACAGTGCTGCACATGGTGTGACTCTTGGGGATGGTTCTGTGCAGGGCCAGGAGCTGGACTCAGTGATTCCTGTGGGCCCCTTCCCACTCAGCATGTTCTGTGATTCTGTGATCTCTTAGAGTTGGCAGCAGGCAGCAGCTCCCTGTGTGCAGGACTCCCTCCCCACGGAGGACATCCCACGACAGCTTCTCCTGCTCACCAGCAAGCTGTTCTCCTCGGCCAGGCTGGAGCAGCGGTGCCGCAGCTCCTCCAGCGCACTCAGGAGCTTCGTGTTCTGGCTCACGAGGAAGCTGTAGTCAGCCCCACTCTGCAAAACAGCATGGAGAGGCAAGACAGGGCTTCATCTGCCTGGAGCAGGGACTGCAGGACCACAGGGCTTCCCCAGGGACAGCGGCAGAGGGGCTGCAGCATCACACCAGCCCCAGCCCTGTGGTGAGCCCGGCCTGGCTGTGCCAGGGGCTGGCAGGGTCGAGGTGCTGGTGGCCAAGGGTGGGATGTGGGGGCTGATTTCAGGAGGAGGCAAAGGGCTGTATGTCCACTAGGGGACAACTGGCCTTTGAGGCCACCCTGAGGGTGACAGCTGCCATTTCCATAGTTTTAAGAATTCTTCCAACTTCCACCCAGGGAAAAAGCCCAGACCCTTCTGTTGTCCTGAGCCATGGCACCACCCAAACTGGCTCAGGTGAAACACAGGCAGAGCCCGCAAGACCCAGGCAGGCAGAACACAAACCCTGCCACCCCAGACATGTGTGCTGCTCCCCACAGCTAAGGGACCCAGCAGCCTCCAGCACTACATGGCTTAGAAGGCAACCAGACTTCCTCGCCCTCTTGCCCACACCAGCACTTGTGTTTGGCCCAGGAGAGTGCCCAGGAGCCAGGCCCCAGATCTTCCTCTGTGTCAGCCTTGGCTCCGGAAGAAGGTGACATGCAAGACTTTTTGCAAACATCACCTTCATTTTGCCACCCCAAAAGCAGCAGCAGCAGCAGCTCTGCCAGGAGCTGTATACAGAGTTTGCGGTTGCTGCTTCCTGCCCAGAGCAGCTCGCTGCAGCCTCGCTACTGGAGCCGGCTCCCAGCGAGGATTCCTGGGCGTTAGCAAAGCTCGGAGACGAGCTGGTGCTGCACAGCTGCCATATGGTAGTGCCTCAGGAAGATCCAGCCACACGCTTTCCCAGCAGGCAGGCAGGTCCCGCAGGACCCGCTCCCAGAGCCCAACAAGTCTCTGCTGAACGGCCACGACCTTCCGAGTGTACAGCTCTGCCCTGCAGTTTTCCAGCCAAAGCCATGGGGGAACATCGCTCACTCCCAAGGGAATGCTGCCCAACCTTTCTGGGTTGCAGGAGCTCAGACAGGAGTTAGCTCTAGGAGGCCTGAGACTGGCTAGAACTCATGACACTTTTGAACAATTCTGGTTTCTCCATCGTGTTCATTGTAGAGACAGCACAGGAAGCCAGTGCCACCAAGTCCCCTCCCACTGAATTCCCCAGTGTGGGGCCATGCTCATGGCTCTCCCAACCTCTCACACCTGTATGGAAATGCCTTGACAAAGCAGGGAAGGAAAACACAGCTGAAGGAGGCTGAAAACAACAACAACAACAACAAACCAAAAAACAAACAAAGAAACCAAACCAAAACAACAACAACTAAAAAAACCCAAAACCAAAACCAAAAACAAAGCAAAACAAAACAAAAAAAAAACAAAACAAAACAAAAAAAACCAAACCAAACCAAAACAAAACAAAAAAAAACAAAAAAAAAACCAACAAAAAACCCCAAACAAAAAAAAATCAGAAGATGACACTCAGCCCTTCCCATCAGCCTCATGTGATATCCCCTGTCCCATCAACCCTCTGAGACACCAGGATATGACGTGCCACGAGCTGACAGACTTTTGGCAGAGTGGTTTGTAGATGCCTACCCTCCCCACAGAAATCCCAGAGTTTGTAAAAGCTGGAGTGAAATGCCCCATAGAAGGAGACTGTACTGCTACCCACACGTGGGAATGCAATAATACATCTTCCTCTATTCTTTTCCCCTCCCTAGGGACATCACACTGCAACACCTGGGTGCCCTCTCCTGCTCTCCAACAACTTAGGGCCACTCCCAGGGATGGTCAGGGTAGGCCCAGGAACAAAGGAAATTCCTGAACCCAGCATGCTAGGGATGCCAAGAAGCTCCCCTGGGAGCCCTGTGCACAGCTCTGTGCCCAGCACCAGCTCCTGTGGCATCAGTGCCATCCCTTCAGCTTTACAGGGACAGTGAAGTGTCCCAGGGAGCATTTCCCCATCATCAGCTCCAGGAACAGCAAAGCACTTCCTTGGCATGGGAATCCACAAAGGGGACACTGCAGGTGACAAAGAGGGGACAAAGCAGAGCAGGTTCATGGAGAGAGGGGTCCTAGCAGCATCTCCTGTGCTCTGCATGACAGCACCTCAGGCTGCTCCCCTGCTGCCACCCCCAGAGCCAAGCAGGCAGCCCTGGGATGAAGTCAAAGTGCATTATTTCCATCTCCTTGCCACTGCCAAGAGGCCTCAAAATTCTTGTCTGTGGTTGCACTGAGACAGGAGAGCAGCATGAGCTAGCAGCCTCTGCTGGGATGGGAGCAGGAGAGCTTTTGAGGAGATGATGCACTCCTGCCTCTCCCACCAGCCAGCCAGGACTTCTGACATCAGCAGCCTGGGGTTTCAGCAGGGGACAATCAGCACCTCCAGCATGGCATGGGGATCTTTTGGCGACCTACATTCAGATTTCTGTAGCTATAAACCATTTCATCAGGACAGGATGCAAAGGCTCATAACCCCTCACCCCCACCCTGCCGGGCTGTCCCTAGCTCAGCCCAGATTTTGTGTCACGAATGCAGAGCCCATGGCATGGCAAAGGCTGGTATGTCCTTTCCCGTTCTGTGGATGTTGCAGCCTCCCCGGGCAAGGTGCCACGGAGCAGGAGAGTGTGGCTGTGTGCCCCAGGCTGGGGCCAGGCACGGGGCCAAGCCTCCCCTGTGCCAGCACGTCCCTCTGCAGCCACAGCTCCTTGGGGCTTTGCCCAGAGAGGCACAAGGGACAGCAGCAGACGAGGGGGCAGGAGATGTTTGCTGTGCCAGAACGTCTGTCCCGCGCGGGGATCTCGCTGCCCACGAGAGCCTCGCAAAACCCGCCCGTCGGCTCTGAGCCGGCGCTGGCTGCGTCAGCTGAACCCTCCTCCAAGAGCACGGAGAGCCTGGAACCGAAGGGCTGTCTAGACGTCATCCCACACTCATTAAACATTCATTTGCTATAATGAAATGGCTTTTAATTTATCAACCGCTCTGCAGTTACTTAAGGATCCCGCGCTGCACGGCGCAGCCTCACGGCTGGCTGCACTCCGGGCTCCCACGGTGTTTTCATGGGGAGCTGGGAGAAATCGTTAGGGAGGAGAGACACAGAGGCTGCCCCAAAGTGACTCAACCAGATGAAGACATACAGAGGTGTCAGCAGAAGCTGGAATCCAAATGCATTCCTCGGTCAGGGAGGTTTTCTGTGAGCCGAGACAGAGCTGACACCATGGGGCAGCAGAGAGGGTCTCCAGACAGCCACATTCCCCAGATCAGGAGCATCCTTGGCCACTAAAAAATTAACCTAAAAATTAACACAAGTGATGAGGTCTTTTGCCACAGGGAAAGTTTCTAAAATGAGAGGAAGGCAGGAGCAGAACAGCAGGGATGCTGAGGGAGGAAAGCAGCAGGCACATGTCTTTGAAGCCTCTGTTACAGGGGTATCAGCATCATCTGTTGCCTTTCCTGGCAGGTAGAACCCAAAGTTTCTCCAAGATGCATTGAGAACAGCAAACAAAGAAAAGCCTCAGCGTGGCAGCTGTCAGAAAACTGCTGCTTTTTCACCCAAAAGCTTCAAATAGCACCAGAGAGCGGCAGCGGCTTTTGCAGGGAGAGGTGCCCAGCCAGGCTGCTAAATGGGTCACGCAGGCAAAATCCCTCTGGAGCATCCAGCACAGTCCTTAAAGCCCTGCAGAAAACTTGCAGGAGGCCGTTGGGGGACAGTAAATCAGCCAGGCACTGCCTGCAGCCGTGCTCTGCAATGCGGCTGCACTGGCACCCACCAGCTCAGGGCTCCCCCAGCCAGCCCTGGGGAACAGCTACGGTCTAAACCCAGCCTTGCCTTGAAATCCCTGCTGAAAGCCAGCCAGGGAGGAGGAATTTACCAGGTGGCCCCATGAGCAGGAGGTTTCAGGTGGCCTTTGGAAACAGGTGGGCACACACAGCTGATTTGAAAACAAACCTAATTTGAGGGTGTAGAAACCACACGCAATTTGAAGGCGTATAAACCACTGACAATTTCAAGATGTCCTGACTTCTCCATCTGCAGCTGATCCAGGGTCCAGCTGCTGGGTTCGCTTTGCAGGAGCAATCTCTGAACACAACCCCCCTCTGCAGACACCTTGCAGAGTGATTTCCCAGGTGAAGCTATCCCAGCTCTCCTGCTATCTTGGATATATTAAATCCATCACCTCTCCTTCATCTGAAATCATTGTCCCCAAGCCTCCACCATGTCAAAGCCCTTTAGCTGTTCGTTCCACCCGACTTTAGTAATTAGCTCCCCTAACTTCTCAGTCCTCTTCACTTGGAAATGAAGCCTGTCATTGCCAATCCATTTTCTCCTCTTCCAGCCAGTTTCAAGGGAATCAGGCACCTCACAGAACAAAGTTATTTTCCATAGGCTGCTCTTCTGCAGTGCCTTCACTGCATGTCAAAAGCAAGACAAAAATAACCTCAGCTCCTGCTGGGTCAGTGAGCAGAGGCAGCCCTGGCGCTGCCGGCACAGCGAGCAGCCAGCGCATCCCCACCCAGGGAACAGGGACATGCCAAAGGTATGGGAGAAGTAAGAGACACGCCTGGGATGAGGCTTGGTTATCCTGCCTCTCCTCGGACAGGCAGAGTGTCCCACTGTGCTTGTCCTGCTTCCTTCCTGTATTTTACGCCATTCCTGATTTCAGACACAAACATCTCTGTTGTGCCCTTGCCTTTAGGGCACTTCCCCACAGCCCTGTGTGCTGCCAACTCCCCTTTCCATCAGTCAGCATTTTCTCCTGCTGCCCATCCCTCTTCCAGCCCTTATTTATGTGATTTCCTCATTTATCTGATTTTTATCACCCCATGTAACAAATTCACGGAAGAAAAAATCCATCCGAGGCTATTAACTTCAAAAATCCTGCCTCTAGCTTGACGAGTGCTGGAGCCATGATTTGGAAGATTTTGAGGGAATATTCAGAGGAGCAGTCACTATATATTTGCTGTTTCTCTGCATTTCCCCAGGCATCCTCTTCTGCACACCCTCTGACCACCGCCAGCTCTTCATATGCTCCTGACTGAGTGTATAAAATGAGATGCGGCTAAAATTGGAGTCTCACAAAACCAGGTCCTCACTATCTTTAAACCCTCTGTGGAAGCACCATTATGAATCCCAGGAACCCAAACCCAGCTATTCCAGGAGGAGAATAATCAGCTCAGTAGCCCTGATGGCCCTGGCTTGCTGTCGTTTGATGAGCTCAGCTTCTCCAGCCTCCCAACCAGGGAGAAATTAATGTTCCTGCAAAACTGAGACAGGGAGGAATGTGAGTGGAAAATAAACTCCCAAGGCAAAGGATCAGCTCTCCAAAATCCAAGGCTGCAGCTGGGTCCAGGGTGCAATGTGGCACGATTCCTCACCTTTGACAGCAAATCCAAAAGATGGGAGGATTTGCAAGGAGATGAGAGAAAGTGACACTGAAATACCTCACGGCTGCTGGGAAGGCGGGTCTGAAATGCTCCTGAGGTGCTGCATATGTGATTCTTCATCCTTCACCATCAGACAGAAAACAGGGCAGGGAGTTGTGAGGAAGGGAGGGTTTGGAGAAGCCATGGGGGACTCTGGCAGGGGAAAGGTGCTGCTCAGGGTGCAGGTTCTCAGCTGGCTGAACACTGCTGGGATCACCAGTGCTTTTGTTTGGACAATCTGTTCCTGGCCCTGCTCTCCAGTGGGCTACCAACTGGAACATGTCCCTGCTTCCAGATGGCCCCAGCCCACCTGGAGCAGAGGCATGACAAGGTCTCTCTGTGGCCCTGGACAGGCTTTCCCCAGCTGTGACTCTGCTCTCTCCGTGTTGAGCACAGAGAGTTTTGCAATCCCAGGTTGTGTTCAGCCACAAACTGCAGCTGATCCATCAGATAACCTGCAGCAGCAGCAGGTTGTGCAACACTCCTCAAGTACAGGAACATCACCTTCGGGCCACTGTGTGACCCTTGTCCACGCCCAGGTCCCCTGCAGGGTCTTTGCCCCCCTACACACCTTGTGAGAAAGAGATCTGCATTTTGTAGGGTGAAAAATGGGTACAAAGCCTGTTCTACCAAGTACCCTTTCAACACTGGTGTACAAGTGTCTCCCTTGTCTCTCACCAGCTTCCAAAAAGATTTGGCCAAGCTCCCCTCTTAGTAAAGCAGGACTCTGCTCCATCCCCACTGCACTCAGGGGACGTTGCTGTTCCACTGCCCACCCGGGGAACCTGTGGAAGACAGGCTGTGCACCATAAAACCTGGCCAGGCTGTAACATTCTGAAGCCAAGACAGCGAAACTGTATTTTTCCCCCACTGCAGAATTTTCTGGGTGCTGCTGAACAAATCATTGAATCTGCAGAGAAGTAGCTCATACAAAAGTATTTCCACTATAAAAAAAATGCAAAATGTAGGTGTGGGAAGCATTGTGTGAAAAACTTCAGTGCACACACAGAAAGACTTTGCAACCTCTGCTGCTGTGTACTCACACATTACAAATCATTTGAGCTAAAACATGGGTACTGGCTTACTATGAGATATTTTTGGAGCTTTTTGTTGCTGAGCTCTGAGCAGAGGTCAGTCTGCAGCTCCCAGCACTGCAAGCTCAGGCCCAGACCACCTTGAGGTCTTTGTGAAGCATCTGGACTCTTTTTGGATGCCATGTGTGTAGATAATTCTATTTTGTGAGCATGCAAAAAACCCCAAACCCCCTGGTGAATAATGATAAAATTTAGTTCTTTCCAGGTTTGGTATTTGATGGCTGGACTAAGGATGATTGTTCTCTGATATCTCATCTTTCCTGTAACAGAAACTCTAATCCAAAGAAACACTCCCAAGAAAGGCACGAGACTTCTGCCTTCACCCTGGGAAGGCACTGAGCTGCAGCTCAGTAAATCCCCTGCCTGCACAGAAGAGCCACAGCCCTCTAAGAGGATCATGCAAAGTCAACACCAAGTCTCCTTCTCACCACAGAGCCTCAGCAGCAACACCCATGAGTACAGGTGTGCTTTGCTTAAGTGGAAATACTCGATTCCTCACCATGATCAGCTCTGAAGAGGCATATTTGCTCTTCCACCTTGTACCACGCAGAGTACATCAGGGAGCTGAGGGGCAGATTTCATATGTACAAGTGTGTTTTTGCCTAGAAATCTGCACTGCAGTTTCTCACCCATTTCTTCCTGCTTTCCAAATCACTGGCAGCTTCCCAGGGGCCAAGAACACCTTTTCTTTTGGGTCACATTGGCTAAAAACCTGCTGTAGTTGCCCAGGTTATGGCATGATTAGATAGGAAGGAATTGTTCCCTGTGAGGGTGCTGAGGCCCTGGCACAGGGTGCCCAGAGCAGCTGTGGCTGCCCCTGGATCCCTGGCAGTGCCCAAGGCCAGACTGGTCGGGGCTTGGAGCAGCCTGGGACAGTGGAAGGTGTCCCTGCCCATGGCAGGGGTGGCACTAGATGGGCTTTAAGGTCCCTTCAACCCAAACCACTTTGGGATTTTGTGGTTCTAGGTTGGGATCAGTGTTCTTGCTCATCTTGGTAAAGCAGGAGCTCATTTGGGGCATTTATAGGATTTTGTGCTGGACTATGAAGCCCCAAATCTCCAACAGCTTTAACAAGAGATGGAGGGGGGATATCATCCACCTGCAGCCACCACAGCGCCAGAGGTTGATGTCAAAGTTGGATTAAATGACCTTGGAGGTCTTTTCCAGCCTTGATGATTCTATGGAAACGTGAATGGCAAGAGCAGCAGCAGCTGATGCTCCAAAAGGGGTTTTCCAGGAACTCTGGGATGCAGAACACCCACATTCCCAGCAGGAGGGGCCAACAAGGCTGCCAGCCCTGCATGTGCCATTTCTCTTCACGTTACTCCTGTAGGAAGGAGGACTGGAGCCACAGGACACGAGAAAGGCATTGGTGAGTCCCCTCCCAAATGCAGAGGGTGACGTGAGAAGGATGCTGAGCTGAAAGGTCGCGGTGTGGCAATGGCCACACGGTGTGACAGCCCTGTCCCAAATCTGGTTTGTCCCCACCAGCCCAGACGAGCCAAGGACATAGTGAGGAGGCACTGCTTGGTGTCCCTCACCCTCCATGTCCCACACAAGTGACCTGGCCAAGCCTTTTGGACATGTCTTTGTACAGAGGGCGTGAGCTTAATTAGAAAAAGAGCCCAAATGAGCATTGCCTTCCCCTTCCTTGTCTCACTTTGCCTTGTTTTCCATTCATTCCTACAAAGAGAGAGGCACTGGCTCTTCCTGGCAGGCAGCTGCCTGAGGTGGCTGCGCATCCACAGTGCTGCAGCAAACAGCACTAAGGCATTTGCATGAGGCTGAGCACTGCCAAGCCAAGGAAAATTAATTTACTCAGGTTTTGAGCACGATGGAATACAATCTTCCAATTGGGATTGCAGGAAATGGCAAGAACTGGCTCCATTGCCCAAGGTCTCCCTGTCCTACTGCCATCTTTCACTCTGCTGACCTACGCTTTCCAGTCAAGGCTGCAGCTCTACATACCCTCAGACACGAAATTAACGAATTTCCAGCTTTGCCAATGGAAAATTTGAAGCTCTTGAAAGACCACAATTCCTGCAAAAGGCACACATTAAATGCAGCTTAGCCTGAGCACTTGATGTGGAGGATACTTACCACCATTTTATAATTCTTCCTGTGTCTCTGCTTTGTTTTATTAAGCCCCACTGGAACCAACAGGTTTTTCTGTGGCTATTTAAATTCCTACTCACTGGAGGGCTCCTTGATTTAAGCATTTTCAGTTGGGTTTTTGGATTTATTGAATATTCTCAGCTCCACATGACTTCAAGGGAAGCTGGGACTTGGATGCTAAGAAATTCAAATCCAAAGCAACCTCCTGTGACTGAGAAGGCATCATGATAACCAGCTCAGAGCACCCTAATTGTGCCCCTTGCCTGCGTGGTTCTGGGATGGGAACAGGGAACGGTCAGCTGCTGAGCTCATCCCTTCCATGAGTGCTCCGGGGAGCTTGGGGAGATGAGTAATCCTGGAAGGGAAGGATGCAGGGAATATGCAGAAAGTGAATGACCTTGATCCTCTCCCCTTGTCCAGTGCAGGGCAGCAGGAGGGAGCCTTCCCTTTGGCAACCTCTCCCAAACCACCCTGAGTTTTCCTGGGCCAAACCAGATCCTGCTGGAGCAGCAACCCCTGGGAGATGCAGGCAACTGAGCTCTTGTGGGAAGTGCTCTAAAATCCATCTGGCAGCATTCTGGGAACTTTCCAATTTCCAGCCAGACTGTATCTGTGCCACTTTAACCCCATTCTTCCTACACAGACAACATTTTTCTCCTTCTCTGATATTCATTATTTGGATTGGGATCTTACCCCTGCAGTGCCTGGAGATTCTCAGCAGGAAAGCAATTTAAGTCTCATGTCCACACAGAAATTTTGGGAAGCAAGAGCAGGGCAATCCCAAAGGCCCAGGAGGAAGGACACACTTGTGACAACCCCAGACAGCACTATCCAGTGGGGCCATGGTGGGACACAGTGCTCTGCTGAGGAGCTGGGAAAGCCTGCAGTGCCTTGCAGGATGTAGGGACACGTGACAAAAGGATGGACAGATGTGGGCACAAGTCTCAACAAGGAAAATTCCCACCAGGCTATGGAGAATGTTCCTCTGGTGGGATCCCAACCCCTGGAGATACTCAACACTTGCCTGTTCAGGATATGATCAGCCTCTTCCAGCTCTGGAGCCTTCTGGGAGCAGGGGCTGGATGGGAAGCTCCAGGTGTGTCCCCTCATCTCAGCTCCCTAACTCCAGAGCTCCTCTGCCAGCTCCCAGGTGGGAGAAGGGCAACAACTCTCCACACTGTGCACTCAGGAGACCCAGGCAAGAACACCAAGATGAACGTGACCTGCAGACAGTTTTAGTGCCTATCCACAGTCTGTCCCTGAGGGAATGGCTGACCACTGGTGGCAGAGCCTGGGACACACAGCAAGAGCTTCATCATAAATCAACATCTTTAATCAGCTCTGTCAGTGATGGGCCCTCAGGAGGCTCTTCCCCACACCAGGAGAGAACTCCCTGCAGGCAGCTGTCACATAATGCAGCTCTGACATCCCAAGGACAAATGTCCTAAAGGAAGCCCGGCTGTGGCAGCAGCACACACGAGGAGTGTCCCAGCCTGACTGGGAGCAGCCAGGCTTTGGAGGGGAGCTGTGCAAGCCTGTCTTGGCCCCAGCTCTAACACAGCACCTTGTCCCTAGGTTGGAGGATGTCCCTCCACAGCCCAGCAGCACCAGCCCTTGCTTTGCCAGGGGCAGCAGCACCTCCTGGGGCTGAACTGGAAGCCTTTCACATCCCTAAAGCCACTTGGCTCCAGGAGAAACTGCTGGGTTATTTTTTTCCCCAAGAAAACACAAGGTAACCTTTCTGGAGATCAGCATCAGTGTTAAGTATGGTACTGCCATGGTACCACGAGCACCACCCCAGTGACATCACAGTGCCACTGTGGCACTGCCATGATGCAGCAGAGTAACACAGCGCCATCACTCTGGTACCAGAGCACATCACAGCACCACCAGCACCACCAGTCCCAGCACAGTGCTGCCCCAGCACATGGTGTTATGATAGTACCACCACGGTGCTGCCAGAATCCCATGGGAAGGCTCCCACGCAGCCAGGAGTCTCCAGGATCACAGGAAAACACTCAGTGCAGCCCAAGGACCAAGGCAGAGTGGATGGCGGGTGCTTCACAGTCACCACCTCCATAGAGATCAATGGAGGGTTCCCACTGCAGGGATCAGCAAGAGCAGGCACACAGCTCCCACCTCAGAGGTGCAGTTCAGCTGCTGGAGCACCCACAAACACCCCTCTGAACCAGGCACCTGCCCTCCTTCCAATCCCAGCATTCCCACCCAGGCTCCCACCAGGACACAGCACCTGCTCCCTCCCGTGCCAGCCGCCTCTCCCAAAGGGAGGTGTTCCAGGACACGCTGGGCAGGGCTTGGGGCAAGCTGGTCTAGTGGAAGGTGCATGGCAGGGGCTGGAAGGAGATGGTCGGTGAGGTCCCTTCCAACCCAAACCATTCCAGGATTCTCTGAAGACAGTAGGTCTGGCACAACCGACCGGACTCCAGGGATACAGAAGAGGGGTGGGAGCAGAAATCCATCCCATTCTGCTGCCCCGTATTTTGACTGCAGTGGTTCTGGCACAGCCAGGACCGGGGGCAGAGTCAGACCGAGCTCCAGTGTGGTCTTTCCTGAAGCATCACGATAAACAGACCCTTAACAAACTGTGCTGGAGTGAAATCATGTTCTCCCTCGGTGGGTTTCCAGGGGTGCCATGTCTCCTGCAGGCTGCTCCAGGCTGCTCTCCAGCTGGGCTCAGCAGCACGGCACAGCCCGGCTCAAAACGCCCCTGCTAAACCCTGACCAGCACTGGTCAGCTCTTCTCCCCTGTGCTCAAGAAGAAAAGGCCAAGAGACGCTTTCTCCCCTATTTTAAAAGTACCACAGAGCTTCCCCAGATCCCAGAAGACTCTAGGAAGATGGCTGATGGTCCCCGTGGGAAAGGGTGGCAAGCTGTCCTAAACAAGGCGAGCTGATGAACTTCTGTGACCTAAATGAAGGCGGTGAGACCCTGGGGAAGCCTTTTGGGCTGTTTTTAGGGAGATGCTGCAGGAGCCGGGCATTGCACTGCCCCGAGCTGCTGCCTGCAGGGGCTGGTTCCTCCTGCAGTGGAGGTGCCCCAAGCTGCCCAGAGAGAAGAGGGGATGCTCTGGGAGGGGGTGGCAGTGAATCATGTCCCTGCCACTACCTGCAGAGCCATTGATGCTGCCGGAATGGGGAGATGCCGCAGGGATGGCTCAGCCTTGGCTGGTGCAGGGCTGTGACTGCTCCAGGTGGGCTCTGCCCAGCGCTGGCCCCGTCAGGGCTCCGGCCAGACCCCGCAGCAGCTCCAGCGTCTTCCAGGGCTGAAGCAGCTGGAAATCCCTGCTGAAGGGCAGCGAAAGCTCCCTTCTCTTGCGTGGCAGAGGCCGTGGCGGGTCCCAGCCCCGCGGGGATGGTTTTCTGGGTGGCTCAGCCGCAGCCCCGCGCTCCCGATTCCCCGTGCCCATCTCGTACCGAGGTGACATCCCCCCGCCTCTCCCCCAGAATGAGCAAACATATCCCGACCCCCGCCTTACCTGGGGGGGTCTGTCTGTCCGCTCCATAGCTCGCAGCGGCCTGACGAGCTCCGGTGCGGAGTGAACCCGCTGCGGGTCCGGCGGGGGGACGCGGGCCGTTCCCGAGGACTCTTCCTGGGGCTGGGGTGCTCCGTCCCGCTCCGACCGCGGGGACAGCTGGCAGCCGGCCGTGTCACCCCCCGCGCCTTCACGCGTGTCCAGGTCCGGGCGGGCGGAGGCGGCGGGGGCACCCCTCCGCCCCAGGGCCGCGCTGGGCACGCCGCGCTCGGGCTCCTGCATGGCTGGGGCAGGGCTGGGCTCACTCCGCACCGGCCAAGGCTCCCCGGGGCGTCGGGAGCCCGCACGGGAAAGCCGAAAGCATCAGAGCGGCGGCGGGAGCAGCCCCGGCCGCGCTCCTCCGCGGCGGGGCCGGGGCCGGGGTCGGCCGCAGCAGCAGCATCCCCGCACCGGGGCTGCCTCCGTCCCGCACCGGGAATGGCTCCGTCCCCGCCCTGATCCGCCGCTCCCCGTGCGGAGGCTGCTCCCGCCG
>WEKY01021704.1:146822-181021 GCA_013390045.1 Picathartes gymnocephalus
ACCGCATCCCCCCGCACCGCACCGCATCCCCCCCGCACCGCACCGCATCCCCCCCGCACCGCATCCCCCCGCACCGGGGCCGCGGAGCCCCAGAGCCCCGTAGCCCCGCACGCCGCCGGGACGGGGATCTGGGGACAGCGCTGGCCCAAGCCCCTGCTCGGCTCTGCCCCAGGATACTCAGCTGTGCCCGGGGATGCTCAGCTCTGCCCCAGGGATATCCAATTCCACCCCGCCCGATTCTATCCCAAGGATGTCTGGGTCTGCTCCAGGGATATGCAATTCTGCCCCAGGGATGTCCATCTCTGCCTCGAGAATGCTCAGCTCTGTCCCGGGATGCCTGATTTGCTGCAAGGATGCCCATCTCTGTCCGGGAATGCCCAACTTTGCCCTGGGGATGCTCAGCTCTGCCCCAGGATGCCTGGTTCTGTCCCAGGCATGCTCGCACACCTTCCTTTCGTGAGAGCTAAACCTCGGTACCTGCCGGACACACCGTGCTGGAAACAACCCTCTTCTGAAAAGGGCTGGGCCGAGCCTGCAGCATGCCTGGGACAAGAGGCAGAGGGTGGTGCGGGCAGGGAGGGGGTGGCTGATACGACCCTTGGCGACAGGAGCTCGCAGCATAACGCTACAGTCAAGCGGGCACTGCCATCCCTGAGCACATGGAGCAGGCAGGCGCGTGCTCGGTCCCTCCCTGCCTCCTCCCTGCCGTGCTGTGTCTTTGGCGAAGATCACACCACACATCAGGCTGCATAGTACTAGTGATGCTCAGGGGAAAGCCACTGGGCCACCCTGGGGGACATCTGTCTGGCCTTGCTCCCCAGCCCCACTCAGTGCTTGACCCACTGCAGAGCAGTGTTTACCGATCCCAAAGCCAAGAGGGACTGATGATCCCCAAACCCCTGAGCAGCTGGGACAGGTCCTGCCTCCCCTCGTCCCTGTGTGTGGCAATAGCTCTCAGTCCCACTGCTGGTGCCCCCCTGCTGTGGCGTGGGGGTGGCATTTGGCATCTCACACGTGCTGTGGAGCCACCAGGAGAACCTGCCTGGGGCCACCTGCTCCAGGGGAGGTACCTGGGGGGTCTTCAGTGCCCCTGTCAGACACCACTTTGTAGGCACCTCCTTTGAGCAGCTCCTCCCGCCCATCCAGATGTGCAGATACGTCACCTCTTGAACCCAATGCCAGCAGCTGTGTGTCACATCTGCCTGTGCCCAGGCAGCACAGGCAAGTCACCATCAGGGCAGGAAATTCACTACTGACTGCCACGGGTGTAAGACCCTCTTGGATGGGTCCTGTGTGTGGAGAGTTATCACTGGGTCTGGCAGAGTCTCTCACATGTCTGGATGTGGCTACAGGTCACCTCCCACAGCCTGCAGGACTCTGCCATCCCACATGAATCCCAGAACTCTGAGCCCATTCCTAAGGGGTGTTTGTGTGTATTAGGGGGAAGCCCCAAGCTTGTAATGAGCAGAAAATGCAACCAACAGACCAAAGGGAAGATTGCAGAGAACTGATCCCACTTTCCTGTGTGTTCTGGTACTCATGTACCTTCAAACCACCAGCTGATGTGACTCCTTCTGCTGCAGGAATGGGTCAGGGTAGATCCCAGCATCTCTCACCACTCAGCTCCCCTCAGTTCCTGCCATGGCTGTTCCTCCTGGGGAGGTACCAGACAGGCTCAGCAGGTGCTGAACCAGGGTGGAAGAACGCCCAGGCACTGCTCAGCTCCCCAGCCTGACAGAACAAGCAGGTTTCATTAGAAGGAGGCAGCAGCGGTGGGAGGAGAAATGTGTCCTGATAAGATCTCATGTGGCTGGCGGCCTTCTCAGAACCCGGCTTGTTTTGTGCTTCCATTGCCCTGTGCTGCTCCAGCAAAGGTGGGTCCAGCCAGCTGCAGGGCCAGGGAGAAGCTGGTTGGTCTGGGCTCCAGCCAGCACATGTGGCTGCAGACAAGATTCTTACAGTGGTGATCCAGGGACGACTCAGGAGATCAGACCCAACAGAGCTTTACCTACATAAAAGCCCAGCCAAGGCCTGAAGAACCAGGGCTCACTAATGCTCCTGGCCCAGCACTTGCAGGTCCTAGAGACAATTAAATCCAGTTAGTGCCCGATGAGTCCTCCTGAGGTCCTCCCCTGGTTTTGGGGATTCCAGCAGGGACTGGAGTGGGCAGTGGGAGCTCTGCTGTGGTTTTGACTAGGAAGGAAGCACAAGAATGAGCATGAGGGACCAAGGCAGCCCTGAGGGAGGTCCCCAGGGTGTGGGGACAGTGACGTGTGTCAGCACTCAGGGGCACCTCCAGGCTGAGGCGACTGGGGGGTGTCATCCCATTTCCACCCTCTTTCCAGCAGCTCCCTGGGAATGGCTCCAGCACACGATCCCTCCTTGTCTCTGCATGAGCCACGCTGGTGGCTGCAGGGACAAGCAGTGACACGAGTGGGCACCTGCAGAGCCCTCCAGCTCCCATTCCCATCTCCTGAGCCTGAGGTCTGCTGTGTCCTGGAGCAGCTCCAAGGAGGAGATGCACACGGACACATTCCCCCCGATCCTGCCATCCCCAGCAGCACATAGACACTGCAAGGGAATGGCTCCACACTGGAGCAGCACTGGGACAGAACCCCTGTTAAAATAACCTAGAAAAGGAATGTGCTGGGCTGGCCCTGCCAGGGGTCACGGTGAGCCCCAGCCAGTGTGGCGTGGTGTGGCAACACCAGTTCAGGCACTGGGGCAGTGGGGGAGAGCCTGGCTGGGCTCTCTCAGTCCCTACAGCCCTTCCAGAGCCACCCTGAGAGTGGTGGGATGGGCACCCGCACCCCCCACCACCCCCAGAGGGGTTTCAGCCCCAAACCCTGCCCTGCTCGGGGCATTTTTGGGTCAGCAGAGCTGCAGGGCCTGGGGACCCTCCAGCCTGTGTGGCATCAACCAGGGAACGGATGAACACAGCGAGGTCCTGCCGAGACTGGGAGCTCACCCCAACACGTTTCCTTGCAGGAACCTGCTCAAGTGCCTCCAGGATGGAGGGAGGGCTTGAGAAAATGAGGGTTTTATTTTAACAAAACAGGAAAAAAGTAGCAGTTTCTGTTTTGCTGCTCTCAGCAAGAACCACGTTTCCAACTGTCTCTCCCAGCAGTGACCACGGAGTAGCAGCTGTAACCACAATAGTCCTTGGTCATGAAAATTGGATATTTGTTCTTCCTGATACTTGAATGCACATTATTAGGAGGTAAATTTTCAAAGCTTTTGCACGTTAAAAATGTGAATTTGCTTTTCCCTCCCGGCAATCACAAACTGAAAGCTGCTCAAGGCAGTCTACAGTGGCTGCTTGGGTTTTTTTTAGCCCTTTTTCGTTTTTACTGTTTAAAAACTTGTCTCCTTGTGACCATGACGACAGTTTTGATTTGATTTTTTTTTTCCTTCCACATCCCCTTTGAACAGCCACAAAGCCAGGGAACGTGGGAAAGCTGGGACAGCAAGGAGAAGTAAAACACCCCAGGCCTTTCTGGACAACTCAGTGAAAAAAAAATACCACAAACTCAGTAAAACCCCCAAATGATCCTGAGACCAGCATAAGAAGTTTTACAAAATGTAAAAACTTTCCACTAACATTTGGGTTCATAAAAGAAAAAAAAAGTATTTTTAATATTTTTTCTACTATTTTTAGATGCTGTCTCCCATGGGCAGGACATGGGGAGTCAAAGACAAAGGGAAGATGCCTGAAGGGGTTTTGGGAGCTGACATTTGGGAACAAGGAACAAACCACCTCTGTGGAGGCTGGGTTGGTTTTAGACACCCAGGAAACACAGGCCAGGGGTGTGTGGCTGGAGGGAGACTGGGATTGTAGGAGGATTTTTTGGCTTCACGTGGCCTTGTGACCATGGCCGGGGCTGCCATGGGACACAGCAGCTTTGCTGGTGACCCTCGAGGGACTGAAGGGGACAGTCCTGTGTCGATGGGCTGAGATTTGCCAGCCACCACTCCCAGCTGTGGTGTCCCCAAGGCTCCCCAGGGCTCCAAATACAGGATGACCCCACTGCACGAGGCCCTGGGCACGGCAAAGAGCTTTTCCCCAGTTCTGCATTTCTCGGGAATTGTGTAAAAAAATCCACAAGTCAATACCAAAAGAGTTTTATTTAGCAGTCCCTCACCCCCTGAACCCAGCAGTCACCAGGAGCCCCACCTTGCCTCCCCCGCTGCACGTGGCCACCACTGCCCAGCTCTTCCCAGGGCTGCACCACGTGGAAAATGAAGATGGGGGAAAAATGTACATTGGAGGCTCTGCTGCCTACCTGGCCTCCCCGTGCGAGGCTTGCTCCAACAGGATGGGGGACACTGGGCTGGCGGCCCCTCCCACCCACGTGGCCATCCCAGGTGCTGGGGGACACGTGGGGACCAGCAGAGCGTCCCCGGGAGGGTGGTGGAGCTCTGGCTGAGTGCTGTGAGCCAGGCAGGGCCCGCGGCGGCGGCGGCTCCCCATGGGCGCGAGGGTCCCGCGCTGCTCGGTGCTCTCTTCTCCGTAGCCCACAGTACACTCATCCATAAAGTAGGAAACACTACACCCTGCAGTGCTGTTTAGTAGTGCTTTCTACTTTATGGGTGACTGCACTGTCTCTCAGTCGCTGTCGGCGGCCGCTCTCCTCCGGCGTGGAGCTCCTTCTCCCACATGGCCCCGCCATGGGGCCACCTCTGGCCTCTGTGCGGCCAGGGACTGGCAGCTCTGCTCTGGCCCTGGGACAGAGAGCCTCGGCCAGTATCACCTCCTGGGAGCCATGCCAAGCACAGGGGACATCCTTATCCCACGGGGGACATCCTGCCTTGCCCTCCCTTGTCTCCCCAACACCCCCATCCTGAGCACAGGGGACATGCTCACCTTGTCCCCATTGGTGAGACCCTACCTCATACCCCACAGTCGCACCTCGAGCCCTGTCCTGGGGACAGGGGACATCCTCACTTTTTCCCCAAGGCAGGGAGGTCACTTATTACCTCATCCTGGTCATAGGGGACAGTTTTGACTCATTCCCAAAAGAAGGACCCCACATCAGACCCCATCCTGGTCACAGGAATAAGCTTTGCCTTGTCCCTCAATGAGGGACTCTACCTCAGACCCTATCTGGGTCACAGAAAACCAAATGCCTGGTCCCTGTTGGTGGGGACCCCACCCCAAACCCCATCACCCCCTCTCAAACCGCATCCTGGGCACAGAGGGTGTGTTTGCTTTGACCCCACGGGGACACCTCCACCTCATACCCCAACCCATTCCCAAAGGACCCCCTTGCCTTGTCCCCACAGGGGAGATTCCACCTTGAACTCCATCGCTGCCTTTAAGACCCCACCCCAGTCTCAGAGGACCTCCATGTCTGGACCCCAAGGGTGAGATCCCACCTCAAACTCCATCTTTGTCCCTCAACTCCTATCTGCATCACAGAGGGCCCACCGTGCCGTGTCCCCATGAGGGGAGCCCACCTAAATGGCACCCTGGCCACAGAGGGTCCCTTTGTCCCCGTAGTGGCAAGCCCATGGTGTGACAGGGACCCCCTGCGTTGCCGTGTCCCCATGCTGGAGATCCTAAGCCAATGGGTCCCTCTTGAAGTGTCCTCATGGGGACCCTCCATGTCCTCCCATCCTTTCCGAAAGTCCCCTTTGCCCAGAGGCCACAGGAGCTCCCTGTCCCGGTGCTCTCCTTGGGCCCACCCTCACCCCACCACAAACACGTGGAGACCCTTCGGATGCCCCCACAGCCCTTCGGGGTTACCTGCAGGTCCCCACGTCTGAGACCACCCAGTCCCACGAACCTCACCTGCCACACCAGCCTCGACGTCCACCCGGTCCCATCCTGGCTGCCACCAAAAACCCCCTGGGTGTCACTTCTGCTTTGGGCACTTCCCGCCTCCACCCTCCTGCCAGCACAGCACCTCCTCCCCTGCCACCCCACCGTGCCCGCCTGGCGGGGAGGACCCCCTTACCTGTCATCGGCCCCCAGCACCCACTGCCCCCCTCGCGGTGGCATCAGAGCCACAGCTGCCCCCGGACACCCCACGCTGCTCCTCCTGCGCCGCGTGGGCGCTCAGTGGGTCCCCCGTTACCGGGTCGGGGCGCGGGTGGCCTTCGCAGGGCACCGACGGCCCACGCTGGGTGCGGGTGAGCCCTGCCAGGTGCCGGTGGCCCACACCGGGCACGGAGGCGAGTGCCAGGCGCTGGTGGCCCGTGCCGGGTGCCGCTGCCGCTGTGGTGGGGTGCTGCCTGGGGGGCTGGCCGGGGAGCAATGGGGCCCTGCGGGGCGCGGGGCTGCTTTTAACCCCATCCTGCCCACGTGGCCCGGCCACAGGAAGAGCCGCGGCTGCGGAGCCGATAACGGTGCCGGTCCCACCCAGCGCCGCCCCGCAGCCCGACCGCAGCCGGCCCAGCACCACGCCAGGAAGCACCAGCCGGTTACGCTCTCCTGGGCTTTGCTGCTGACAGCGACAAACATGTTTGTGCAAAAAAAAAAAAAAAAAAAAAAAAAAAAAAAAAANAAAAGAGAATAAAGGGGAAAAAAAAAAAAGGTGTTTGCACAGGGTGACAGTAACTGAATCCACCTCCCACGGCTGCTCGGCTGCACCGCGGCCCCTTGCTCCATCCTTGTGGTCGGACCTACATGGGCGCAGCTCCTGCCCACGGAGGGTCTCACGGAGGGTTCAGCAGCCCGTGGTGGCGGCTGCAGGACCCAGGGGCTTCCTGGTCCTTGGGGTGAAGCGGTGGGGACACAGGTGCCAGCGAGTCACAGGCCCTAAACCTGTGCTTTAGGAAACACATGGCACAAGAGGCTTCCTGGAGCCTCTCACTCCTCAGGGCTCTGCAGCACCAAACTTCCCCTGGGCAGCTGTAGTGACCAACAGGGATGTGAGGCCCCGCGAAGAAAACCGAAAGCTAGATTTGGAGCTCGCAATGGCCCCGGTGACGGCACTGGGATGGTGCTGGGATGTGGAGCAGGATTTGGAGCTCGCAATGGCCCCGGTGACGGCACTGGGATGGTGCTGGGACATGGAGCAGGAGGATTTTACATGGCCAGCACCACCCCATCACAGAGCCAGGGGAAGCCCGCCACTAAAGCAGATCAAAACCTACAAATTAAATCCCCAAAAGTGACCCTAAATGGGGCCGTGTCTGTCCCTGCACTGGTTTTCACGTGCCTCTGCAAAAAGCTTCTTTTTAGGCCAAAACGAGTCGCTCTAAACATTGATAATCTGGACGGAAATGTATAGAAAAACGGTACTGGTGAGGTTTGCAGGATGCAGGGGGAGAGCAAAGCCAAAAATAACCGAGCAGCAGCACAGGCAGAAGTGATTTGACTTGAGCTGCACGTGTGCTGGTGGCAGCAGGTAAAGGAGGCTTTAGGAGAGAGGGAATTGCTTGGGAAAGCCCTTTCCAAACCAAGGCTGAACTGATGGAAGTTTCAGGGGAAAAAACCAAACAGAACTGGCTGGAGTGAGCCCATCCACCAGCCCACCAGCCCTGTCCCTGTGCCCTGTCTCACACCCTTCCCTGGCCCTGTGCCTGTCTCCATCCCTTATGGTCACGGGGCTGGGGACACTGTGTTCCCTGTGCTGGAGAGAAATTCAGCAAGGAATAGAAGTGCTGTTGGGGATGTCTCCTGGGCCCTTTTGGCAGCTCTGGGCCTAGGAGCATCATGCTGGGGCCTGTGGTAGGCAGCCACTTGTCCATGGCAGAGGCCACCATGTGCAGCCTGGGTCTGTGGGTGGCCTCCTGATGCCAGGTGACTTCGGGTGCCTCCTAGACTGGCCCTCCTGGGGATCTGAAATGTGTAAATATAATTTTTGATGTGAACCACAGAATATCCTCATTTGGAAGGGATCCCCAAAGATCATCAAATCCAGCTCCTGGCCCTGCACAGGACACCACAACCATCCCACCCTATGTCTGAGAGCAGATTGTTGCCAACCCAGAGACCATCCTGGAGAAATGCCCCAGTGCCATCAGCCACCTCAGTGCCATGGGACAGTCCCCAGCAGTGGTGGGTGCCATCACAAGGGGTGAAGGCTGCACAGGGTACAGGCAGCCACGCTCTTACACCGGAGAAAGGAGCCTTTTGGGGCACAACCAGAGAGAGATTTGGCCCCAGAGGTGCTGCTGAGGGACTTTCCCCCTGTGCCCCAGGGTCAAGGCCATGTTTCTGGCAGATGACAAACTGGTCCCTGGTAAATACTGCAGGCTGGGAGGAGGGGACAGGCTAAGAAGTCAGCCCCAGTGAGGAAACCTGAGTTTGAGGCTGACCACGGGGCAAAGCAGGATGAAGATATTTCCCAACAGAGGCGGCTGGGGAAGATTGCACCCAAGGACAAGATGTCAGGGCAGAGTGAAGCACATGGCCAGAGCTGGGGATGTGCAGGATGGCAGCGGGGAGGGAGCTGTGCCTTCCCAAAACAGGGTCCCCAGCAGAGCCCTGCCCAGCACCTGCCTGCGCCGCTGAGGGGCCGTGCAGGGGGGCCACAGGCGCTTTCCCAGCAGAGAGAAGTGGGGGGAGGCGACGCTTCCTCTTTCCCCAGCCCAGCACGGATGGGGGATATGACATTTTGGGTCCTGAGCTGGTTTCCTTCTGCCTGCACAGGTCTCAGAAAGAAAGAAATCAGCAGATCTGGTTCCTTGGGCTCTGACGAGGTCTCTGAAAGTCTCCAACTGATGATGAACTTACCCCATTCCCCAGCCCTTGGTTAATTTTTCTGGCTGGCAAACAAGGCTGCAGGAATTCCTACCCCAGCCCTTGGCTCTGGATCGTTTGGTCCTGCTCCACTCCTGTTCGTCTGAAGAAGCTCCAGGAGCTTTTTGGGGTCAGGGGAGGCTGAAACAGCTGTGTTTCCTCCCCTGGGAACCTCATGAGAATATCCGGTCCCCAGCTTTCCCCCACACCCTGCCCACCTGCTCGGCATCTCCTGGGGGCTTGCTGATGGACCCGGGGGTGCAGCTGCCTGAGACAAACCATGTCCCCCACAAGGCACCACTGCCCCGCTCTGCCCTCCCCTGCCCTCGTCTCACGGCCCCCGGATGCAGGTCAGACACTGCCATGCACCCCAAAACTTGCTGTGCATGGAGCACCGCGGCTGCCTCGCTGCTGCCCTGCAGCTCCGCCCGCAGGGCTGTTCCCTTTCCAGTAACTCTGCCAGTATCGGGGAGCGCAGGGGAGCGGGAACCAGGGCCCGGGGCAGCGGCGCTGCTGGGCCCAGGGCACGGCAGGGGGAAGGGCCCTTGTCGGGCTGAGCAGCCCCGACACTGCGAAAGCGCTGATATTTCTTATCGGCTCGCAGCAACTTCCCCTCCTCGCCTGCGGTTGCACCGCTCGCTGCCGGCAGGGGAAGTGCTGCCCTCGGCCCCAGGGCTGAAGGAGACGAGCTCCTGTCAGAGCCTCAGCCTGGCCTGCGAACGCCGCTCGGTACTGGGGACAGGCAGCTGCCCCACCATGCTCGTGTGATTCCCATCCAACCAAAGCCCCATGGATCCCATCCATCCAGCACCCACGGATCTCATCAAACCAGCACCCCATGGTCCCATCCATCCAGAGCCCCATCTCTCCATCCACCCAGAGCCCCATGGCCCCATCCACCCAGAGCCCCACGGCTCCATCCATCCAGAGCCCCATGGCTCCCATCCAACAGGAACCTTGTGGAGGAAGAGGAGGAGGAGAAGGAGGAACAGGATGGTCTCACCCAAACCCTCCCCAAGCCACCTCCCCTGCCCTGGGACCACTGGGAAAGTGGCTGGGCGAGCCACTGGATCCACAGCCAAGCTGGAGTCCTTCCTGGCCGGGCCCCAAAGGAGCCGGACAGTTTCAGCGAGGCCACTGATAACACTGAAGCCCAATGACACCATTCCCAAAGCCCACATGCCTCTGAGAACACAGCACAGAGGCACGGGTGGGGCACAGCTCTCTCTGCTTGACAATGCAAAGGATGACCTCCTAAGAAGACCCCCGGGACAGAGCGCTCTGAGCTGGGATGCTCAGGAGAGCAGATGCCAGTGACACCTGCAGCACCAAAAAATCAGGAGTGCCAAGCCCTGCCCCTGAGAGCTTTTTGGATGGGAAGAGCATTGTCTGCCACCATCAAGGCAAACCTTCAAAGAAGAACTGCAGCACCTGTGGCACGGCTGAGACCTCTGCACCCAGAAGAGGGGCTGTGGCACCAGCGTGGGCAGCGCCCCATTTCCCCACCGGGCACGGAAGCGGCCCCGAGCGGGATGTTCGGGGGAGCTCCCCGAGTGCTCCCAGCCCCACGCCCCTGCCCGTGCCCCCCGGTGCCCCTGAGGCCGGGCAGGAGCGAGGCCGTTAAAAGTGACTCAACCAGAAACTGCCGGGCCGGGGAGGCGGCGGGCGGGAGGCAAATGAGAGCGCCAAGGGAAACCTCAAAAAGGCGAAGTGACGCGGGCGGGCGGGGACACGGCGCTGGATTTGCCCAAATATGGAGAAAATCGCGGCCCGGCTGCGCCAATGGCGGGCGCGGGGCGGTTGGGCCGGGACTGCTCCGGCACTTTCCGTGTCACCTGCTGCCACCGGCCGCGCAGGTGGGGGAAGGGGACCCCACGGGCCGGGGGCTCCGGAGGGGCCCCCACGGCACCCGGTGCTGCACAGATGGGCGAATCCTGTTTCCCGCTCTCCTTGGGATGGAGGATGCTCTGGGACAGAGCCCAGTGGAAGGAGGGATGAGAACCACCGGGCTGGACTGTGGATTTCCCAGGGCAGGGTGGGCTCAGGAGGTGCAGGGCTGAGCCCTGTGGGGACAGGCCCTGCTCTCCCTTGACCCTGCAGGACAAGGGGCAGGAATAGCTCATCTTCACTGGGGGCCAGAGACATGGAGGAGGGGGGACAGGCACTCAGGGCTGCCAGGAAGCGTGTCCCCAAAGCTGGCATTGATGGCACCTTTCCGGGCCAGCTCTGCAGTTCCAAAGCCCCCAGCCTGGCCAAGGGGACAGATGCTGCAGCCACTGGAATGTGTTGCCCTGTACCTGGGCTGTTTGGGGACCAGAGATGCAATGTCCTTTCCCAACACCAGTCCCAAGGCTCTGTTTGGGCACCCAGTGGCTCTTCTGCAAATGCCCCTGCAGAAGAACCTTTCCCTTGGAAAAGCCCCTTCCAGCCCAGCCCCAGCCTGGGTGATGTGCAGCTGGCCAGGAGGGGAGGACAAGTCCCACCTGGGATGCAACAGGAGGTCTGGGAGAGCTGTGGTCTCCCTTTGCCATGTGCCCTCAGGAAACGTGTCCTCAGCACCCCCTGCCACCTCCACTACTGAGCTGAGACTCCACTCTGCCCTTCCCAACCCTTGGCATCTCCCTTCCCATGATGGAGCAGACTAGGGAGGTGAGAGCTCTAGAGGAGGGTTGGGACCCCCCACCAGACTTCAGAACCCCAGCTCTGTGGGCAGACCCGTGGGTTTGGAGGTATCCACCAGGAAGCAGTCTGGAGCTCTGCAGACAGCCCTGAGCTCACAAAGGGATGGATGCTCCACTTCCAGGTGCCCTTTGCAGGCCTCTGTCAGGAACCCTCCAGCCTCTCCGCTTCACAAAGCACAGCCTCCTCCTTCCACTGCACTTCCTGAGGGGAAAACACCTGGAGGACCCATCATGCACTGGAGTTCCCTGTTTTCCTCGCTGATCCCCTGAGCAGGGAGCACATCCCAGTTGCTCGCCCACCTGCCTCCATCCCAGCGCACCAGGGATCCCTTGCAATGGGCACATGGCAACTGGGCCCCGTTCCTGCCATGCTTTGAGAGCTTTTGTAGTTTGCCCTCTTCCCCCCTCACCCCTGCCCCCAAACTGCCTCCATCCTGCTGCTGCTCAGTTCTGGCCCCGGGCCCCTCCTCTGCCCACCACATCAGACACAGGGGCCTCGGTGGCTTCTGCCCGTGTGCCCTGACATGGAGGTGGCACGCAGGATGGGGCACCCATTCCCGCCATGCCCCAGGCTTTGCCATGCTCATTACAGCAGCATTTCACTTCAGGTACCAGGACAACTCAGGTCATCTTCGCCATCACCTCCACCTGCCAAGGTCTCCTCAGCCCGTTTCCAAGGAAAACAGTCTTAGCTGGGGTTTATTTGGGGCTTTCCCCCCACCCCTACCACCTATCCCCAAGGGTTTCCACATCCCTGAGGTAACCGGTTCCCCCCAGGCACACAGGGTGGCCAAAAGGCACCTGGGAAAGTCCAAGTCCACACTGGGAGCTGGTGAAGCAGATGAAAGTGGATTTAGAGTGAAGCAGGAATGATTCTCAGAGAGTAGGAGCACTTCTCCTGTCAGGAAAGGCTGAGAAGAACTGGGATTGTTCAGCATAGAAAAAGAAGCTTTGGGGTGACCTAATTGTGGCCTTCCAGTACCTGAAGGGAAATTACAGGAAAGATGGAGACACACAATTTACAACGGCCTGGGTTAGATGGGATATTGGGAAGGAATTGTTCCCTGGGAGGGTGGGGAGGCCCTGGCACAGGGTGCCCAGAGAAGCTGTGGCCATCCCATCTGTGGAAAGTGCCCAAGGCCAGGCTGGACAGGGCTTGGAGCAGCCTAGGACTGTGGAAGGTGTCCCTGCCCATGGCAAGGTAGGGAACAAGATGGTCTTTAAAGTCCCTTCCAAGCCAAACCATTCTGTGATTCCAGGATGCTGCTGCAGCACCTGGGGGCAGAATGGGGGGGCCACCCTGCCTCGGTCCCCAGGGCAGGGTCCAGTGTGCTCTCATACATGTCCCCCTTCACCTGAAGGCCGGGTGGTCCAGGTGAGAGGCCACGGGCCGCTCTGAGCCGGCTGTGGGCAGGTCCCCGTCCCCGGCAGCGCCGGAGGGGCCCCGCGCAGGTGGGGACAGGCATTTCCCGGCAGCTGCCTCTGCAGAAGCACCGAGAGCTCTGCGGTTTGGAAAGTCACTTTTATCTCCCGCAGGGAGAGCCGGGGTATCGGTTCTCAAAACCCGCACGAAAATCCACTCGCTCGTGTTTCCTGCCCCGCTGCCGGGGCTGCCCTGGCCCCGCCGCCCAGAGCTGCCGGCCTGCTCGGGATGCCAAACCTGCAGCATTTCCGGGCCTGGCTGAAATATTTGAGTGTCATTTGGTGCAGGGGGAGGAGCCGTCCTGACTCACATCTCAGCTCCTAGCCCGTTGACGCTTTTCTCTCCCGATTCCCACTCCGGCTGCCGCCTCACATTTTTCCTCCAGCTTCTTCAACGTGAGAGCTCCCTGCCCTACTTTTCGCAGCAAATAAAGCTCCGCATCGTTTGCTTTTTTGCTGATACCAGCCCCAGACAGCTCCGGGGCTGGAGTCTCACGGAAGGGCTCCTTTTGGGAGCCTTGCGGGAGCAGTGGATCGCCGGGGCTGTGGGCTGCGGGTCCGGGAGCTCGCAGGGAACGGGCTCAGGGGCCAGCCTGGTAAGGGGCACCGCATTCCTGGGAGTGCTGCTGGCACAGGAGGTGCCGCTTTCAAGGACCACCACGTTCATTTTCCTCACTGAGGTGGCTCCTTTGCACCTGCACTGCAGCTCCTGCCAGTCCCAACTCTACCTATACTGGAGCACTTGGGCTTCTAGCAAGGGGTGAGGTCTCTGCAGGGTTTCCAAACGCCCTCAGTTTCCCTGAGAGGCACAGTGACAGCGCACACTGCTCCCTGGGGACAATTTCCCAGCCCTGAGCGGTGACTGCAACTTCCCAGGAAGGGAAATGAGAACCACGGAGCCTCAGCCCCACAGCAACCCCAGCCAAACAAGCCTATCCTGCTCAGGGTCCTGTGCAGAGCCGCCTCATCACCTCCTCTGCATCATGGGGCCAGGGGACGAGGGTTCTGGGTGCTGATGTGCTTCCAGCCTCGGAGCAGCTCCAGCATGGCCATTCCCTGCAGCCAAGGGAAGGCCGTAGGGACTGAGAGGTGCTGTGAAACAGCAGAAAATGGAGCTGGTGCCTCAGTCGGTCTCCAGCAGTTGCCCAGCCCCAGCACAAGGCCGTGCTGCCACCCCGTGGCACTGCCAGCGTGAGGCTCCCTCGGCTGGGCACGGCAGCGGGGTGGGTCTGTCATCCAGCATCCTCCCAGCCTGGCTGGAGCCAAACCCTTGCTGCCCAGACCATCTCCAGTCAGCTGGAGGAAGAGCCACCCACCTCATCCTCCTTGTCCCCTTCCATCCTGAACGTGTCAGGCTGCCCAGACAGCCCTGGCTGCAGCTTTCCCAGACCATTCCACAGGGGATGAATGTATCTGGGGATCCCAGGTCACCCTGTGCCCCTCACGGCACAGCTGGGGCAAAATTGCCTTCCAGAGCCCAGGGGTCCATGCCCAGAATGCCTAAACCTGAGCCCTGGGATGCTGGGACAGTCACACCTCTGTCCCACAGGCCTGACCTACCAGGAGCTCCCAAGGTCCATCTCCTGCCCAGACTGCAACCCAGCAAGCCTGAAGGGTGATTCACAGGCAACTCAAGGGCTTTGATTTCACGAGGGAAATCAAAGTGTGAAAGTCATGGTCAACTCCCCCTTTTGACTGCAGAACCGAACCTGCTGCTTTCCAAGAGGAGGGTCCAACCCCCAGACCAGGGGCCAATGTGCTCTCAGCTCTTCCCACAAAAGGGGATCTGCACCTGGAGATGTTTGCTGGAGCTCAGAGCCCAGCAAGGACTTGACTTGGCCCTGGTCTGCACTGAGCAAATACTCCTAACTTCAGCACCACATCTGCAAGGGCCCCTGCAAAAGGTGGCTCAAGGCACCTTCCCCTGCAGTCCCCCTGTGCTCCAGGATTCTCCCACCACACATCTGCTCCCAATCTCCACAGGAGGCCATGCTCTGTCTGACCTGGGGCACCTGGGACTCATTTCTCATGGCCAGCTCTACAAACCAGAGCAGTGCAGAGAGGGCATCACCTCTGCACTCCTGGCAGTGTCACTCCTCAGCCAGTCCTGAATTCCCTGTGCTGCAGCTGCTCTCATCCCAGACCAAGTGCAGTTCTCAGCCTGTATCAGTTTTCCACTGTTTGTCTCCAGAAAACAAAACTTGAGCTTTCCAGCTCCAGGATCATCTCAGGGAAAAAACGAAAAAAAAAAAAAAAAGTTATTTTACAGAGGTACTGATCAAGGACTGGGCCCTGGGTGGTCAGTGACTGGTGCTGAACTGGAACAAAACAACTCGAGCAAGAGCCATCAGCTAAGGAGGCCGAATCCCTCAGGAGTTCAAGCATTACAGACACTAAGCTGACACTTGTAACAGTCAGATCCCCAGAAATAGATTGGCTGGGTGTTCCTGCCCGTTTGTCCAACCCTCCTGTATGCAAGGCCTGGTGCTGCCTCCCAACCACACCAGCAATGGGCTGATCCTGCTCTGCCTGCCCTGGAGCCCAGCAACAGCCAGTGGATGGTCCTGGAAGGTCCATCCTGCTACCACATCCGTCATACAGGACCTGCCGGCCCAGGGCTGCATGACCTCCATGTAACCACCTCCACAGGAAGCACTGGCCATCACCGTATCTGCTCCATCCAGCTGGGAGCTGCAAGTTTCCCACAGCGCAGCCAGGGCAGGATCTCCCTCTTGAGGCAGGAATGTGACCCATGGCACAAGCAGTGACAATCGCAGGCTTCCAACAGTCTGGTACAGGCAAGGGGGTGAGTGTGAGCCCCCCCACCTCACCACCCTGCAGTGGTGAAACCAGTGACAGAGTGACAGCTGGACCCAGCCCTGACCAGGCAGTGGGTTTTATTGAACTATTTACACAGCTATTTCCCAAATCCCCTCTTTCCCACACCAGCTGTAAAAAAGCTTGGGCATCACGATTAAACACCCTTTCCCAGCCCTACTCTCACCCTCCCCGCTGGCAAGGCTCAGATAAATGTCTGTGGTCTGTGGTGTGGCCGAGTCCGGAGGTACGGAATGAGGGGAGCTGAGCCAGCATGCTCCGAGTCCAGCCCCACTTCCTACAGGATAAAGCTCAGAGGTCTTGAAGCAGTGCCCACTGTCTCTTCCACACAGCACTGGCATCTCCAGGCAGCACAGGAGCCCTTCAGGTTTTTATGGCTGTGTCCCGAGACTTGTAGGCCACGCCACGGCTCTTCAGCTCTCGGACGATCCCTGCAGCAAGGAGACAAACACAATTCAGTCTTCTCCTGGAATGAGGAGCCCTGGGAACATCTGGTGCTTCTGTCATGTAGAACTGGGCAATCATGGAATATCCTGAGTTGGAAGGGAGGGATGCACAAGGATCATGGGAGTCCAGGTCCTGGCCTTGCACAGACATCCCCAAAACCCCACCCTGTGCATCCCTGAGAATGCTGTGCAAACGCTCCTGGAGCTCTGGCAGACTCGGGGCTGTAACCATCCCCTGGGGAGCCTGGGCAGTGCCCAGCACCCTCTGGGGGAGGAACCTTTCCCTGATATCCCACTTAAACCCTAACCCTGGGTATTTCAGATGTGCCTGGGTTGTGCCAGAAGGCCTCAGCATGTTTCCAGCTCCTTCCCAATGTACAGCTCAGTCAGAAATAAGGAACCTGGGATTCCAGACACAGCTTTCACCCCAGGGATTTGGGATTCACTCCTGGGTTAGGAGTCTACTGAGGGGCTACATACTGGGCAGGAACTGAGCTGGATGGATGACGCCCTTTCTGCATTCCAGAGATAAGGCAAATACTCTGTGCCCTCCACTCCATTTGTAAACACACAAATCCACCATGGCATGAGCCCTTAGTGCAGGAGGAAGGGTGTGCTCACTGGGATTGCCACAACAGCACCCCATCTTGCAAAACCCTCTTCTATGAACAAAACTCCATGTTTTCCTGAAGCTGAATGGTTTGAGATGTGCTCACTTTTCAGAATCACTCATTAATCCCAGTTTATCCCTCTGATAGCCAGGCTTTAGTCAGCAGTTTACAATATAAAGTTCTGGCAGGTGCAGTGCTGAACCCTGAAACTCCCTCTCCAGTCCAGCATGTCCTCGCAGTCACCTTTGCTGAACTCATCACACCAGGCTGATCCCAACACCCACATGGCATGTTCCCTGTGCAGTGTTCACAGAGCCCCAAACCCTGACTCCATCACACAGGTACCTTGGGGCAGGCGGCCGGTCACGGACACTGCATAGACACCTGGCTTGAAGGTACCTGCAGGAAAGAAAAGCCCAAGTTACCCCATGTGGAGTAGCCACGTGGGAATCCTCAACCTGTGCAGCTGTCCCCTGACTGGGGGGCAGAACTCCTTCCATAGCCCCAGCAGCAGCTCTCACCGCCCCCAAGAAGGGTTTGCAGAGAAGGGATCTCCAGCTCCCAAATTACTCACTGATCCGCTGCCACTTGGAGACCCAGCTGTCCTCAGGGCTCATCATGGCAATGATCCTGTGGGAAGGACGGCAGTGAGGGGACGTCTCCTGGCTGGGTGACCCAACAGTGCCACTCTGGGGTCCCCAGGCTCCTGGGGGACCGCGGCCGGGCCCAGCCCCACTCACCCGTCGAAGGAAGAACTGGTGCAGTCATAGACCATCTCGCGGTTGCCCTTCATCTGCAGGTACGCCTCGCAGTTGTCACAGCCGTCATACTCGAACTGATCGATGGTCTAAGGGAACACGGCTGTCAGGGAGCGTGACAGCCGGGAGCCAGGAAAAGGGAGGGAACGCCGGGAAGGAGGGTTCAGGGCCAGGGCCGGGGCGGACGGGAAGCGCCCAGAGGCTGCGGGAGGCAGGACACTGAGAGAGGCCCGGGCGCGGAAGGGCCGTAGCAGGAGCGGGGAGGCCGGGCCGGGGTCGGAGGGACACACCAGGCGGGGGAAAGACCGGGAAGGTCCAGGCCGGGAAGTGCCGGGACAAGGAGGGGCAGAACGGGCGCGGAAAGGGCCGGGAAGGGCAGGAAGGCTCGGGCCGGGGCCGAGAGGGAGAAGAGGCGGCGCAGGGAAGGGCCGGGGCCGGAGCGGGCAGGCCCGGGCCGAGCGGGGGTGCCGGGGCCGGGGAGAAGGGCCCGGGTAGGGGCTGCAAGGCTTAAAACCGGGCGGGGGAAGGTCCGGGGCCAGCGGGGAGCAATCCCTGTGCCTGCCCCTGTCCCTCTGGTCCCACCTTGACGAGGGAGCAGAGCAGGCAGGCGCGCAGGTGCCGCAGGTCCTTCGGGACGGTCTCTAGCGAAATCGCAGCCATCGCTGCCCCGGCGCCGCTCTGCGACTGCGCCGCGGCCGCGGACCCGCCCCAGGAACGGGAACGGGAACGGGAACGGGCACGGGAACGGGCACGGGAACGGGAACGGGAACGGGCACGGGCCCGAGCGGGCCGGGGCTCCCTCCCCGCGGGCTCCTCCGCCAGCGCAGCCACACGCACAAAGAACAAACGCAGGCAGCAGACCGGTACATGGATAAATATATTAGTAAATAAATATATTTCTGAGCACATCAGCATATTCACACATCTTTGTGTTTATCGGACATAAATACACAGTTTCGCATATATATAAAACGTATTCTTATTTTTTTTCTGTGTCGTCTTTCTTTTTTTTTTTTCTTTTTCCCTGGGTCATAATTTATTCCCAAGCCCCGAGAGCCAAGACAGACTCAGCAAAAAAACAAACGAAACAAAAAGCAACAATAAAACGAACCGATATTCACATTTCCAAAGGATCTGAAGGATTTGTGCAGGAGGGGAGATATCCAGCCAGCCCGACCATATGCCCAGTTCTGGGGGTGGGAGCTCTTGTGAGGGGGTTCCCTGGGGAAGGGCTGGGCCTTCAGTTTGGATAGAGGGAGTTGGGATGCTCTGGCTTCCATCAGTTTTCCGTTGTGACTTTGGATGCAAAGAAGGAAAGCGAGCTCTGCAGCACTGCAGGGATGCTGGAGAAATTCCATGGTGGAGCCCACAGGCACCGAGCACTCAAAAGCATCACCCAAAAGCCAGAGGTAAAGAACTGTGAGGAACCATTCCCTATTTTCTCAGATACTGCTTCGGACTCCCTTCCACGCAGCCAAGGATAGTCATCCATCTACTGAAGAGGATCTTTCAAACCCACCTTTCTCAGAGTTCCTCCTGCTCCTTCCCGAGTCCCCACCGAGGCAGACCTGCACTCCAGCATTTTCTATTGAACAGGAGCAGCAATGTAAGGTCAGGAAAGGAGACACTTGGAAGCAGGCACTGCCCTGGCAGCCTGGTAATACTGCAGTGGGGAGTGGAGTGCCAACCGCTTTCCCAAAGAAGCTTGTGGCTCACAAATTCAGGCATCTCCTCTTTTGTTAGTGATAAGGAGAGAAAGAGAGGACTTTAGAGCTGCACTTGCTCCTTTGAGCAGTGAAATGCATCCCTGGAGGCTTTCTGCCTTCCTGATGCCTAGAGAAAACAGTGAGAGCACCCCAATTTCATGACCCTCCCCTCTGTTAAGCCTCTGAGCCCTCCAGGATGGTCAAGGACATGGAGAGCTGGTTCAGAAAAGCCACAGATCAGGAGCACAAGAAGCCGAATGGAGTGAATCCAGACACAGTCCTGGATTTTTCCTCTAGTTTAAGACTGACTTCCCTGCATGGGAGAAAACATCTGAGCTTGTGTCTTCTGCTTGTGCTGTAGGACAAGCAAGAGCCTGGAAAGGTCTAAATGTAATTCTGCTGGGTTCTTTGATGAAAGAAATTCAGCTCTTCCCTAGACTGAAAGGTCCCACAGGGACCTCATCACAGGAGACAAGGAATGAGCACTACAAGGGAATAATGATGGGTTTAAAACAGTGCTATTGGCTGATCACTTGACTGTCAGGGACTGATTAGCAGCTGGGACGAAAATGACTTTCTCGAGGATTAAAGGCAGCAAACCCCATAAAAAGCTTTCCCACCAACAAAGGAGGGCAGAGGATTATCCTGAACTGGGGCTGCATCACCAAAGCGCTCTCTTGAGAAGCTGCTGCTTCAAAGGAAGACACGGGAAGCTTTACTGAGCAGATGGGAAAGCCTGTCCCTGCATCAAGTTTCAAATTGTTAGGAGTTATCTTCAGCTCCAGTGTTGTATCCTCACCAACGCTTCCTTGTGCTTGGAAGCACTTGGTGCCACAGAAATGTGCACTTCACATGGGAATCTGGCTGATTCTTTGGCCTGACTGATCATTTAGGGCAATGAATTTGACAGGAATTCTCTGCTGTTTGAAAGCTGCATTGGTTCTCTATGTTTTGAATTTGGCAGGTTTTATTTTGCTTGAATGTCTGCAAATTATGAGACGTAAGAACTAGTGACATTCAGAAAAACCCAAAATACCCATAAATTTGGGGGGGGGGGAAGTAATAAACCAGAGCCTGATGATTTCTTGTTCTCTCCCTGAATCATCAAAATGGTGGAAAAGACAGAAAACTTTTGAAGGATCATTTCAGGAGTCTCAGAATATGAAGTTAAGGCTGGGTGATGGATAGGGCTCTGCTCTGCATTTATTATGGAGGCATTTGCTGGGAATTTTTACTGTATCTTGGGGCAATGAGAGGAAGGAGAGAAGCAGGAACCGTGTGAACTCCAGCATTTTCCATGACTCCTGTGATAGGGACATCTGAGATATGTTTGAAATATGCTTTTAACAGGGCTGGCCATGACAGCTATTTGAGGGTAGGTGGAGGAGTTAGAGGGTGTGTGAGAGACTTGTTCACATTGCCAGATGAGAGAGTGGATTCTTTGCAATGGAAAGAGTCTGACCCAGCTCCTTCCCAGAAATGCTGACTTCTGTGTCTTCCCCTCTCCTGCTGCTGGCAAACGCAGCCAGTGGCTGAGACGGCATCAGCTGAGGGACACTGAGGTGACCAAAAGTGGTGAGAGCTCTTGGTTTCCACTGAAGTCAGAAGCAGCACCTTGCAGGGCAGCCCTGTGAGCGGTGAGATGGAGAATAGCTTGTTCCTGTGTCTGAAATAAGCATGGAAAAGTTAATTGAAGAAGTCTGGCTTTTGACCTAAGTGAGGAAATGAAGTCAGGAGCTACCAGGCCACAGAAAGTAATTTCTGCAGCTTTTGGTCTCGAAGGCTTGTTTATTTTTGCAGTGTTTAGCAAAACCTTCTGTGGCATGAAGATCCCAAAATAGCAGCTTGCACTCACTGGGTGAGCTCTCCCTGGGAGCCCTGCCCGGCTTGGAGCGATGCCATGGGATATGAGGGGCTGCCTGTGCCTTCAGAGGAGATGGGGCCTGGAGAACAGGGCTCTGTGTGGGTCACCCTCAGGGCGTGGGGATGTGTCAGGATGAGTGGCCCAGTGCTCTTGGCAGTCTGTATCTCAGGGGGCAGGGCTGGGCTGAGCCAGATGCGAGCACTCCATCAACATCTGTGTCCGCTCCAGCTGCCAGCGAGCCAAGAGGCCAGTGTTTTATTAAACTGAGTGTTCGTGGACATCTTGGACCTCCTCTTCAGATCCTGCATTCAAAGAAAAGGAGAAAGAAAAGTGTCAGCTACACCTGGTTGAACATTCCCAGGCTCTGCAGCTGCTGGGGCCTTGACCCTGCAATCCAGAGAACAGATGCTGCAGGAAAAACCACTAAGGGAAAGCTGCTAAAAAAGCCACTGGAACAGGGAACAGTCACAGGCCCAAGGCTGCCAGAGCTCCAGGAGCGTTTGGATACCGCTCCCAGGGATGCACAGGGTGGGATTGCTGGGGTGTCCTGGACAGGGACAGGGACTGCACTTGATGATCCTTGTGGGTCCCTTCCAATTCAGGATATTCCATGATTCTAGGAAGTTTCTCCCAGTTTTTCAGAAGGAATTTTCTGGCCACCTCCCAACCAGTTTATTCCTCTAAGGTGAAGTACAATGAAATCTAAAGACAAGACATCAAGCTACTCCTTAAATATTTCAGAAGAGGCAGGCTAAGGGCACCCCAGGATTCACATCACTACTAGCTGCTTGCTTTTCAGGCTTTTTGATGTTTGCTCTTTGTGAAAATCTGTACAGCTGATTCAAAAATTATTGGGAACAGAAAATAACACCAATTCATACCTCACAGAGCCAGGGGGCAACAGAAACCCCAGGCAATAAGAGCAGACAGCAGTGATGCAAGACAGGAACGACACATGTTCCACAGTGTTCGAGAGGTTGCACAAATTGCTTTTGAGCCCAGCTCAGGCCCAGGCTCTTCCCCAGCCCCTTCTGCCTGGAGAATTATTGACAGGCAGGTGCTGAGCAGTTTACTTGGAACCATCCAACAGAAGGGCTGCCTAAAACGGTGCACCCAAGTCACTGCTCCAGACAGCCCCTTTCAAGTCACTGCCTGTTGTCACAAACACCACAGTCCCTTCCCAGATGTCTCTCAAGCCTGCCCAGAACTCTTGCACAAGGTCAGCACAGCCCAGCAAAGGCATATGGGCATTATTTTTCCTATTTCCCTTTTCCTGAATGTTCCTGAGATCAAAGGAAAGAAATGCACAGACAGAAATTAATCGAAGGCAATTTAAAACAACTTTTCACAACAAATTCTTGTTGGTTATATATCAGCAGCTGTAGGAGCAGAGCCTTGACAATTAAATATGTGGGAAGAAAACAAACAAATGAGATTCTGCTTGGAAAAAGTAGCTAATCAGTGTGGGGAAATGAATGCACATGGTGTTATACAAGTACACACATGTGCGAGCATGGCCATAGTACGTGAAGCTGGAGGTTGAGCATATCTTGCATTTGTGACCTGAGTTGCAAGTATGTGGAATAAGCCATTTTCAACTGCTTCCCTGTCACCAGCTTATGTGCAACCCAAAAAGAGACTTCAGTCCAGCTTCAATCCCTCTGTGTTCGGATGCCTTCAGTCTCAAACAGTATCACTAAAATACTTTCTGAAAGCTGTGCCTGCATGAGTGCCCCCTGCTTGTGCTAAGACAAGATCATGAACATGGAGAGGTGGGGGAACCTTAGCTGCTGGACTGGCCATGGCAAAGCAACAACCTGGAGCACACCTTGATGACACCACAGAAATCATGTTCTTTGTGTGTTAGGTTTTAAGGGTGGTCTTCTGTTGGGGGTTGGGTTGTCTTTCCTTCTGTTTCCTTTTAACAGTATAGAATTTTTTTCCATTCAGTTGCTAAATGACCCTTATCACTGAGTACTTAAGAAGAACAAAGGATATAGCTAAGCCTGAAGAGAGGGCCATCTCTGCTTACTGTTCTGTTGGGGAGTTTTCTCTCCAAGGGGGGTGGAGGAATATCTCGAGAATTGGGGACTGGTAAAAGGCGAGGGCAGAGGCTGGGCGGGACTGGGGTTTCCGAGGACGACACGGGAAGGGGCTGCTCTGCTGGAGAGAAGTTTTCGCTGCTGCTGCTGGAGCCCTGGCTTGGAGCTGTTTTCTTCTGCCTCTTGGGTGAGCCTCTGCTTGTGAGAGCAGCCACTGAACCTGTTGCCATCTGCTCGGGTGCCCGGAATCCCTGAGCTCGCCTCTCCTCGCTGGGCTAGGAGCCGGGCGGCTGCTGCCCCCCGCCCCCACCGCTCCTTCGGCACTGCTCTGGGTTTCACTGCGCTGCAGCCCCGCTCCCCCGCCTGCCGAGACGTCCTGCCGTCCCAGTTTGCTGCTTTCCAAGAATCCTGCTGGGGCACTGGGATCGACTGCTCCAAGGAGGTTTGTGAAGCAAAACCTCTCTTCCGTTTTGTTTTCCCCTGCTGACTGAACCACCATAGCACGTGCTCCCTGCCGGCTGTGACCATCACTGCACCGAGGGGAGGAAAGTGCCTTCAGGCCAGGGGGCCGGGACCGGGTCCTTGGTTCTGTTTGTTGTTAGTGCCATAAGAGTTGTTGTTTGTTTGTTTTATTATAAATATTAGTAAAGAACTGTTATTCCTACTCCCATATCTTTGCCTGAGAACCCCTTAATTTCAAAATTACAATAATTCAGAGGGGAGGGGTTCACATTCTCCATCCCAAGGGAGGCTCCTGCCTTCCCTAGCAGACACCTGTCCTTCAAACCAGGACATCTTCTTCTGCCTTTCCCCCTCCCTAGTAAAGATCAAAGACTGACATGAAAGGGACTCAGGATAAGCAGGAGGGAGGAGAGGGGGAGGGTGCTGAGAGTGCTGCAGGAGGTGAGATTTCCCAGGGAGAGAAATCAAGAGATTTCATCAGCCTGTGCTGGAGTAATGTGACTGTTCTGGGATGCTTTCCGGGCATGCCGGGGCGGTTCGGGAAGCCACACAGCTGGAATTCACTGCCAGCTGTCTGTCTTCCCTGCAGAGGACCCATCAGCATTGCTCCAGGATTGATTCTCCAGGGACACAACTCCCAGGTGTGGGCTCTCCCAGGCAAGACAGGAGTCAGGGATGCACCTTTGTGCAAAGCCTGCCAAGAACAGCTGATGGACGTGGTCGAGGAAGAGGCAGAAACTCCAAGATCATGCAAGGCTCTTCGGGATCATCCACAGCATTATTCCCTGTGATGCCAGTGCATGGGACTGTCTGCACAAGTGGAATTTCTCCAGGGGCTGTGGACCAAGGTTCAGCCTCACCTGGCAGCTGGGCGAGGTAAGCACACACCTGGAGGCTGCTGCATCCCACAGGAGCACCAGCAGCTTCTGGAAGCCCTGGTTTAGGAACTTCCTAAGCCAGAGGGTGGATTTGCATCTCTGCATTTGCTACCTCTTGATCTGGGCTCTCAAAACCATTTTACTTCTGGCATCTACATCCCCTGGGCAACCAGCACCAGTTTCACTACACACCATGTGTTGCCTTTTGGGTGTTCTAAGGCTTCTGGTTCCTGTTTGATGCCATCAATTACTTTGTACTAAGTACTCTCTCATCTGCCTTCTCCTCTGCTCTCCTAATTTCATATCCTCTTTCACATCCTCTGCTAATCACTTTTTTCCCCACATGAAAGCCTCACTATTCTTTCTACTTTCTCAGAAAAACCCATTGTTGGGATTGTACCGGGTACCTTTCTGCCCTTCTTCCAAGCCTGACTTCCCTTTCTTTTTTCACCCTTTTTGGTGATCAGGAGCTGTGAGATCACCACAGGCTTACACAGCTGCATAAAGACATTTTCTGCTTGTCCCACATAGTTCCCAGCCAGCTAATGATAATAATAATGATAATAACAATAGTGATGGTAACAATAACGTTGTGATTTTTACTTGAAAGTGGCTCTGCTTGTGTGTGGCATTTTGTGCTAGACAGGGGATTTCACCTACCACTCCCACCCGACAGCTCAGCAGCAGAAGATCCTCCTGTAACACTCCGTATCCAGTTGTAATGCTGACATCCTGATGGATTTTATATGTTATACACTTTGCTATCTCCTCTCCTTGTGCAGGATATTTATGAGCTTGCTGGAAGGTTCAGACAGTTGGAGAACTCCAGTTTTCTCCTTTTCTGAGTAATTCCCCTCCATTAAGTCTGATCTGCACTCTTGTCTCCTTTTTCAGTGAGTTCTTTACCAGTGAGAGCACCTTCCCTTTTATCCTTTCAGAGCTTCCTTCCCCTAAAAAACCTGTCAGGTGTTATCTCTCCCTAAAAAAACTGGGTTGCCTCCTCCGCTAGTTTTCACATTCAGCCATGTGCCTACAAGTCAGACCTTGTATTTGAATTTTTAACAATTTGCTTGGCTGGAAAGTCAGGCTAATCATTCTGTGGCTCCAGCTATTTCCAGCTGATATTGCCCTCAGCTCTTCCTCCTGGCTCTGGGCATGGATAAGAGACTGCAGTCCATGTTCAGGATTTATCAGCTGTGTGCTTGAGCCCTGCAGCATGTTCAGTGGGTAATCTGTAGCCCTGGCAATTTGTTACTCTCCAGTGTATTTCAGAAGTGCTCGAACTGGTGATTTGATTCGTAGGGGATCCTGCCCCTGAACGGAGCTGTGCCAGGTGAGAACCAGGTGAGAACCTCCCCGAGCACTCCCTGGTGATCCCTAATGCAATAGAGGCTGTTGGCTCTTCTGCTCTGCACTTACAGCCCCTGAACATCCCTCAGACCCCTGTTACTCCTTGGATCTGAAGAACCCCAGGCAGCCTTGTCCCTTCTGCTGGAGCTGAAAACGTTTGCATTAGTAGTCTGTTTCACACAAGCTGTTCACAGAAATATTCCCTGGCCTGTCTCCCCATGGCTCTGCACTTCACGTGGCATCCAGCTGTGTTCTGATTTCCTTCTCCAGCCACACCTTGGCTTTGGAAGAGCAGCTTCTGAGTGCCCTCCCTGCCCTGCTGCTTGACCAGCCCTTTTCTGGGGTTCTAAATGATCCCTGTGCCCAAAAGCATTGTAATCTTTTGACTGCTTATTTTAGCAATATTCTCCTAAGACTCTCCTGTCTATGTAGGCTCCTCTTTGCAGCCTGTGCTGATGATGTATTATAACCCTAATGCCACCCTCCTTCTACTTAGAGGCACTTGGGGATTTTCGTTTCACTCATCACTGGACTTCATACTCTCCTCAGTGCAGTGTCTCTCCCATACCACCAGAAGAAACACACACTTCTCCTCTCTGTAATTTCACCTAGGAATTACAGGGTCCTGCTGTTTGCTTTTCTTTTAAACTGGGTTTCTGAAAAGTTTATGTCAAAACTTTAATTTAAAACTGGGCTTTCTAATTCATCCACTTACATTTTTAACCTTATGCCATTTATCTGGAGGCAGAGATGAATTTTTCCTTGGTCTCCTTGTCTGCGTTTTGTGTCCTGCTTGCATGGGACTGTCTACTGAGATTGTTCTTTGCTCTTTTTTACTTCTTCTCTATTGATTTATACCTTTCCCAAGATAAAGAACTAACGTGATTATAATTCAGAGGTTGTGTTATGTTTTCAGCTTGGTGGCTTTCCTGCATAAGCTTTCTGCTCTGTCCTCTGCTCCTAATAAAGTTAAATCTTGAATCTATGCACTCTCTCAATCTTGCAAGGGAATTCTGAGTCTCTGGCTGGCCCTGAAAGCATCCCCAGAAGCTACTGTAGTAAACAGACATAGATCCACAGCACTCTCAGGTACTTTGGTCCCTCTGCCTGCTGGAATGGGGAGGGAAGAGGGAATGAAGACTTGGTATGCTTGGCAAAGCAGCTGGCACTGGCTCTGGGTGGGGGTCAGAGGGCCATCAAGGAGGTGGGCACAGACTGGGGCCACTGGGACCATTTCCAAAGAGACAGAAGCATCCCAGCACAGACCCTGGAAGGCTGAGCACCCTGTGTTAGGTGCACAGACTCCTGCTCTTGGAGCCTTCCCAGGTTCATTTGGGAGGCCAAAGCAAGCCCTGAGCAGCCTGCCCTGAGCCAGGAGAGCTCTATCCATCTGGGGTACCCTGGCAGGGCATCAGCCCTCAGAGCTCCCTGCAACCAGAGACATCTCTGCCCTGACGCCTCCTTATCTCTCCAAACACCAGCATGCCTCCAGGCCTTGGAAGAACCTCCCTATCATCTACCTGCAGTGCCAGGCACTTCTGCACCTGGGAAAAATATCTGTTCCTAGGAGTCTGGGAGGCCAGAGGGCTGCAGGGAGCCAGGACCGTGCCCATCCAGCCTCCCCTGCCTCGCTGCCTGGATGTGGGGTGGGGCTGGATAGACAAGCACTGGGAGGAAGTTATTATCTCTGCGGCACAATGGGCACAGTGAGTCACGAGTTTAAGGCCAGTGTTTTAACAGAAAGTAGACAGCCAGATCTGTGTTTGGTACCTAAATCAAAAGGATTTGCCCGAGGACCTGCAATGAGTCAGGGGCAGGGTGAGGAAGGGAGCCAGGCTCTGCTCCCAGCCAGCACCTGCCCCTGCTGACTCGCAGGTTGCTGCCTTCTGAGAACCTGAGAGAGCAAGACCTGGGAGCTAAACTCAGGTTATTTCAAAGAGCCTTGTCTCAAAGGCATTTTCCCTCTCTTTGTGAGAGACGTGGAGCAGTTAGGCAGAGGGCCAAACTTAAATTACATCTGATTTCCAAAAGACACTAAAAAGCAACTCCCACACAACAGAAGCAGGTGAGAAATGAGGGATGTGCAAATCCAGCAACTCAATTAGTCTGTTCTACTACCCCGGGCCACACACACTTCCTTTCTCACTGATTCCAGTTAGCTGGGCTTGGCTAAAACAGCTGGAGCCCAAAGAGCCTTCACTGTAACAACTCTGCCAGTAAGACACTTGGGCTGGTGCAAGGACACTGAAAAATGTGGTCCTGCCCCTTCCATTGGGAGATATTCCAGTTGCTAGAGATGTTTAATTAAAATCAGCCACCTTATTTCTCAGTTGCAGTATTTCAGGGTTTGGTGCACTCTTTGACACACTTGCTCATCATTCAGGCCATCACCCTCACAGGTGAGCTCTGGAATGCTCCTGGAGTCAGTGCTCCTGTAGGAAAACCCATCAGGAAGGTACCAGGTGTCCTGGCAGCCAGAGTTCCTTCAGCAACCCCCCCTCATTCACCTGCTCGCTGCCAGGAGAGGCAAAGGCCAGACTTACCCTGACCACCCTGCTGAGATGGACAGTGAAGGCGGACACTCAGACTCTGTCTGGGGGTGCCCGTCCCTGAGAAATCTGCAGGAACTGAGCCGTTTCCCTCCTGTCCTGACAACCCCTCCTCCTGCTTCCTCAGCTCAGAGCTGGACGGTGGCACTAAACACTTCCAGAGCGGGTGGGAGCCGCTGGGCAGGGGAGCGCTCGGGATCAGGGGCTGGGCTTCGGGAGAGCAGTGGTAGCCAGCGGGATGGCCGGGAGGAAGGTGAGTGTCACAGGCTCCGGGCTCGGCTGAGTCCTTGGGCAGGAGAGCAGGGTCGGGCTCCAGGGGACACTTCCTTTTCCTTCGGTGATGCCTGCTCTGTAAGCTGTGTCTGGGGGGCAGTGGGGCAGGGGGTGTGCCAGCCGCTCCCAATTGTCTGTTGGCATCTACACTGAAGTCCAACCTGTTTGGAGAAGTGGAGGGGGCGTGAAGGGGCTCCTGGCATTCCTGGGGACAGGCTGGCTGTCCTGCTGGAGCTGCCTCCTGCAGCACGGCACTGCTTTCCAGAGGCTGCTGAGAGTGATGGCTTTTCTCAGTCCTCTTTTGTGTCCGAGCACTGTGGAAGGCAACCTTGGCCCCGGAGTACCGGGATTTGCGTGGCCCCGGCCCCTGCCTGGCCCGCCCAGGGGGACACTCTGTGTCCCGCCTGTAGTGGTGGTGCTGGTGCTGGTGGTGGTGGTAGTGGACGTGGCTGAGCACCTGGGGCTTGGCCGGAGCAGCTCCCCCGGGCACCATCAGGTCCAAGGAGCGGGGCCGCCTCTCCCTGGGCGGCCGCAGCTGCTCCTGGCAGTGGTCCATGGCGGGGCCCTCGGAGCTGCAGTATACGAAGGGATCGTAGTCGCTGCTGAGGGAGCTGCGGAAGGTGGAGCAGCTGCCGTGGATGCCCTGCAGGCTGACGTCTGTGCAGTTCAACATGGAGTCACTGGAGGAGCCGTGGCAGGGCCCCGAGCTGGAGTCGCTGCCCGGCCCGTCGGCCAGGTACCCGCTGTGCTCTGTGAGATAGCTCTCCCCAGAGGCGCTGCTGTTGTGCTGGTGCCCGTGGCCAAGCCCCCGGCGCAGGGCGGGCGCACGGTGCTGCTTCTGTGCCAGGGCTGCCTTGGGCACCAGGCAGGGGGGCTGAGGCTGAAGGGGACACGTCCTGTGGGGTGTCAGCGCCTGCCCACACGCAGATGGGTTGGGGTGCTGCTGCCCCAGCAAGCCCGGGGCCAGCGGGGCCACGTGGCCGCAGGCCAGCAGGGAGGTGGCCGGTCTGTAGGGCATGTAGTGGATGGTGCCAAAATCCATCTGGGAGAGCTCTGCAGAGTGGAAGAAGGGGTTGCTGTGGGCTGGTTCTGGGGAAAAGCTCCTGAGGTTCCTCTGAGGATACGCGTGTGGGAGGTGGTAAAGGGCATGTCCTGGGTGCTGGCGGAAAAGGTGGAGTCGCCGTCCAGGCTCCATGTCCTGAGGGACTAGCCTGGAGCTGGCAGCCATGGCCTGGTCCCCCGAGTCTCTGGCTGTGGAGAGAGAAGGGACTATTCAGCACATGTCCCACAGCCCAGCTGCAGCAGTGATGCTCCACTGCCCTCCCACCATGGCCCCACACCCCACCTGCTCTGCAACTCCTCTCTGCCACCACCAAATCACCCTGGTGGTCCTGCACACTCAGCACTCTCCCTGCTGCTGCAATCCCCAGATCCCACCTCCCCTTCCCCACAGGTCCCAGGACTGGAATCCTTCCTCTTGGTGGAGGTCCCAGCCCAAGCCCAGCACCTCACTGTACCCTGGAGGGCTCACACGCAAGGGTCTCCTCTCTGTGCACAGGGACACAAGGACCTGCTGATCCCAAGAGTAACTGGAATTCCTGGGCACAATCCTGCACCCAACCCTGTCCCCAGCCAGGAAATGCTGTATCTGAGCCCTACCAAGAATATTGAACATGCAGAGTGGACACGTGTGGTGTTGCTGCAGCCAAGGGTCAACACACTCACGATGGAACTCGTGGGAGCACGAGATGATTCGCAGCTCCTAGAAAGAAGTGGAGAGGAGGAGGATGAGCAAGGAGAACCACGTTCCAAGACCTGGATGGGTCCTTCTTGATCAAAGTGAGCCTTGAAGGATGGACAGATGTCCAACAGTGAGGGATCTGCAGCCCAGCTGTGCATGGAGGAGGCTGTGGAGCACCTTCAGTTCTGCTCTGTGAACATCCAGAGAGGTGCAAGCCCTCGGGAATAGGGAGATTCCAGGCTGGGTGCTCTGGAGCAGCAAACCCAATTTTACTCTATTTCAACATGAACATTTTATGGGCATTTTACCCCACAGCCACAGCTGGAGACCTGTCTGGAGACTCAAGTTCAGCAGAGGCTTTATAGCCCCAGGGCAGGCACAGCTCCACAGATGCACTCCCTTTCCAGCACCCAGGAGTTCAGAAAGAGGGATCTCACAGGCCTCCCCTCCAGCTCCTGCCATGCCCAGGTCCCACTGCTGACCCCCACAACCCCGGGAAGCCCTGCCCAAAGCCTACCTGCCCCTCGCTGAACTCCTCGAGACAGATGGCACAGACTGGGGTGGAGCTGCAGCTGCTGGCTGAGTCCCAGCGCGGCGCCGGCCGTGTCCGGGGCTGGTAGCGGCGCGTGGCCAACTGCCCGATGGCCTGCAGGGTCTCCTGCTGCACCGAGTCCTGCAGAGACACACAGGGCTCCAGGAGAGGTTCAGCCTTACTCTGCCCTCCCATCCTCAAAATGGCATTATCAGAAACTTGGGGACGATACTCGTCTGCAGAGGTGACTTTCTGCCTAAGCTGACTCAGTCAGAGTAGGCTTTGTCACCAGTAGGAGACATCTGGCCCTAGACATTCAAATCACTCAGCAGGACAAATGGGATATTCTCAAATATGGAAATACATCTGATTCTGGGAAGTTGATTATTTAATTTGTTAATTTCTATTAAGAATACTAAATCATACAATCATAGAACCTTGGAATGGTTTGGATTAGAAGGGACTTTAAAGCTCATCTTATTCCACTCCCCTGCCATGGGCAGGGACACCTTCCACTATCCCAGGTTGCTTCAAGCCCTGTCCAGCCTGGCCTTGGACACTTCCAGGGATCCAGGGGCAGCCACAGCTTCTCTGAGCACCCTGTGCCAAGGCCTCACCACTCTCACAGGAAGAATTTCTTCCCACATCTAATCTAAATCTCTCCTCTTAGTTTAAAATTTTTCTCCCTGTCCTATCACTATCTGCCCACTTCTCCTCCCAAAAGGCGTCTGTTCCTGCTTTTCCTGTATTCCTGTTTGCTCAGACACGTCTGCTCCATGAGATCCCTACCTGAGTCCTGTTCAGCTGGCACTTTGTGCGGACAACAAAAATCAAAATGATGATGACCACAGTGCTGACCACCGTGAGAAGAATCCACACGTCGTAGTCTGGCTGTTGGATAAAACAGGATAGAAATTACTCTTGTGTGGAAATTACTCTTGGTGGGCGTTAGAGGCTAGGAGAATCTCCATCTCTTCTGGACCATCAGCCTTGGAAAATATCATTCTTGGCCAAGCTCCTCCTCTTTGCTCTTTACAGGTAAAAGAAAAAACGATTCAGTCTTTTCTGCACATCCCTCCAAGAATGGAATATCTCTGTCTTGCAGCATCTCAGCTCCCTTGAGGCCATGGCCTAAGGTAGCACAAGATGAGAAAATCAACGCTTGGCCTTACTTGAAGAGACAGAGAATCCCCTTGCCTCACTCATGACGTTAAAGCAAAAGAAACTAAGTAAGCTGAAAGTTATTTTGAGCCTTTACTTGCAGCAGGGTCTGAATGCTACAGACAACTCCTGGAACAGGCCATGATCTCCATCCCTGAGGAGGAAAGGTCAGCCCCTCTGGGATAGCCCAGCAAGCTGGGAGGGAGGATATAGGAGGCAGTGACAGTCATGTGTCTCTCACCCAAGCTGGTGGCTCCTTGACCTCTATCTTCACGTGGGCCTCTCTGTTCTTGTTCACAACACCCATGAGGAGCTCAGCATCGTGGCCCCTGATCAGGACCACGGGCTGGCTCAGGCCTCTGGGCTTCCTCAGCTGCAAAGAAACAAACACAGTGAGAGCTGATCCAGAGCAGCCTGAACAAGGACGATCCCGGCCCCACAGGCACGTCTGTTCCTCACAATGCTTCTTGCAACACCTCAGAGACTGACTGCTACCCCAAGTTTACACTATTCCTCTATGATGAATCAGATGGAAACTTCTCTTTTACCAATTTTCCAGCATGGATTTCTTCATTTTCCCTGCTGGTGACTCTTCATGCACAATTGGCCATTGCTTGGTGTCTCTTGAGCTCCTTTCAAGCCCCTGTGCAAAAGCTCTTGGTCCCCCCTCTTCCCTGTGGAAGTGCCAACAGCACTGCTGAGTGCTGACTTCACCACAGAAATGCTTCCCCTGCTCTGCTCTGGACCCATCCAGTTCCCCTCCTCCCTAAGGACATTCTGCTTGTTCCTGGTCACACTGGCAGTTTCCTGCTGTGGTCCAGGCAGCCTGGCACAGGCTGGCTCAGCAGATGTCTGAGCCTGCTCTCCTCCAGACTGGCCTGGGAGAGTGTCTGTGTGTGGGGTAAGAGCCAACACCCTGGGACCTCCTACTGGTGGCGGAGAGGTCCTGCCCTAAGCACATTTCGGGATGGGACAGGAGCACTGTGTTTTAGCTGAGGGTATCACTGGGGTCTGTACCTGATCAGCTGCACTTTCATCATCGGTGATGTCAAAAAGGATCGCACGGGCTCCACGCTCCCCTGCCAGCTTTGCCTGTCCAAAACAACAGAAGCTTCAGTGGACATTTGGTACTGTAACCTGCGTCCCCACCTGCCACTGGATCCATGTCTGCCTCCTGGGCTCTTCCCAGCAGAAAGAAGCACCTGCTTGGACTGAGGAAACCGTTCCCACCTTGGTTCCTGAGCCTGTGTTGGGTTGCAGTGCCTGCCCCTGCCAGAGCCCTGCAGCTCATGGGTGGTTTCTTCCCAAAGCTGTGAACTAGTTGGTAGCCTTGCAGTCACAGCAACACACAAACCTAACCATTCCCCAGCTGTCTGCGTGCCAGGTGCTCCCTTGTTTCAGAGGTCGACTTGCTGGGGAGGGAAGGGCAGCCCTGTTACCCCTGCTGACCTCCAAGGACAGCAGAAACTCCTGCAGGTCCCCACCTGTCACCTGGCAGCACCAGGGCTCTCAGAGGGCCTGACTCCCATTCACGCTGCTCTCCCTGGGTCCCCCTGCTCCTCAGGGAGAAGCTCAGGTGGAGCCAGAGCTGCTCTGGGATTAGCAGTGCCATGGCTTTCCCAGTGGGGAGGGACAGCTCAGAGACCCACCCAGCGAACACACATGCCACACCGGTAAGGTAACCAGCCAGGACCTCTCGGGTCACCCACCTCCTCCCAGGCAGCCCTGGAGCCCTGAGGGCAGGCAGAGGCAGCCTTGGGAGATGGAACGTGAGCAGAAGGCTGGGCTGGGCTGCTCGGGCGGAGCCCTTTGATCTGCGCGTCCAAGCAAACAGGAGCAGCAGTGCTAAACCCTGGCTGGTGGCCATGAGTACTGCCCTGCTCCCAGCCCCAGGGAGCCAGCTAGGCCCAGGGATGTGATCCTTGGGGTTCCTTTCCAACTCAGGATATTCTGAGATTCTGTTCAAGCCTTTCACAACCTGCTTGCTACGATCATTTTCTCAGTGCTTGGTGTCTTTGCTCTGTATCTCTTCAGCCACATGGCACAGCCGAGCTGCCTATTTGAGGACTGAAATACTTCTGGTGCAAATATGTATTTACAGGATGATTTTGGAGATCTCAGCAGTCTGTCAACCAGACTTGCAATCACTAGTTCACTCAGAAATAAAAATTAAAAAAAAAAAAAAAAAAAAAAAAA
>WEKY01021704.1:181046-216140 GCA_013390045.1 Picathartes gymnocephalus
AAAAAAAAAGCCCCCCCCCAAATTTACAAATGGTGATCAGAAAGAAAAATAAATCACTTTGAATTTATTCCAGACGACCTTCCTATGCCTTCCTCTCCTCTTGTGCCTTCCCTGCTGGTTTTAGCTTTGGATGCTGAAGCAGTGATAGAATTTAGTAAGCAGGGGAGTGCCTCAAGTGTCTGGTGGAGTTCTCCTTGTGCTAGGCTGGCCAGGGCTGTCCGTGTGCAGGGCTTGGCTGGGTGACAGCTGAAGCAGAGGTTGTGATAACACTCTGCACACGGCTATTTCTATCATCATTGATACAGTCCTGCAATTCCACATGCAAAGTTCTGCCCCAAGATGCACTTGCCAGGAAAAGAAGGTTCCTGCTCCAGCCAGCACCAGCCATATCGCACAGCTACACCCCGGCTCTGGAGGAGGAGTGTGGTCCTGGGATTTTGAGGAAGAGCCCTCAGCATCCCTGCCCATGGCAGGAGCTTAGAATGAGATGGTCCTTAAGGTCCCTTCCAATCCCAACCATTCTGTGATTCTCCGATCTGTTCGATGTTGGAGGGAAGGAGTTTGGTAAAGGCTTCAGGAGGATGGAGATGCAGACAGGCAGGAATTACAGGGGGTGGAGGATCCCTGATGTAAGGCAGGACTCAGGGATGTGGCCAGCTTAAGGAGCATCTGCTCTATTTCATGGCTAAACTACTCCTATATGTGGGAGAAGAACTGTGAGCCTCCCTTAGTGAGATTTTAGAGCAGGAATACCTGCAGGATGGCAGCTGCTGTCATGTGCAGCTGGATGTCAAAATCTAGTGTTGGATGTGGCTCTGGTAACAGAGTGGTGATGACTGATGGCCAGTGAATTGTCAGTCTGCCAGGTGAACTGAGGGGTTTGTTTGCTTTGGGGGTTTAGGGGTCCTGGAGAAGGGATCAAGGTGGATGAGCAGAGTGCAGCAATGCACCATGTCTTGTTCCCCCTGTGCCAACCTTCCTTAGCTGATCCTTGGACTCAGTAACACACTGACACTTCCAGTACTTACGGTGCTGTGATCAGAGTCTCAAAGATGAAGGACAAAACTAGCAAAACAGTTAGAATCTCAGAACCCCAGAATGGTTTGGGTTGGAAGGGATCATAAAGCTCATCTCATTCCACCCCCTGCTATGGGCAGGGACACCTTCCACTAGACCAGAACTCCATCACGCTGGCCCGTGCCAACAGCTTGCACCAGCTCCAGAGCAGCAGCAACCCCAGTTTGGGCTGGGCAGCCCAGGAAGGGAGAGGTACTGCTGCCTGGCTGCCCATGCAGCCAGGGGGAACAAGCCCTGCGATGGCAAATACACCATGGCATCACATCCCTTTCCTTGCTTTTGATGCCACAGCAGGAGCAAGTGCTGGGTCCAAGTTTTGCCTGCCCTCTTCAGCTGAGCCGCAGGGAACACGGAAAAGGACCCTCTCCCCATCCCCACCATGTCACCACCAGCAGGAAGAAGGCAACAGGGTAGAATCACCTGAAAGCAATGCAGGTAAAGCCACGAACAGCTGAACAAGGGGGTTTTCGTGCTTGTACAACACTTGTACAAGCATGAAAATAGCCCAAAATAGGTACACAGACAATCAAAAGAAAAAGTCAATGTCATCCTTATCCATGCAACTTAATCAGAGTCACAAAGATTTTAAGGCTTAAAATGACCCTTGTTCCTACCTGACTTCCTTATTACCAGAGAATTGGACCAGCGACCTCAGCTTTTGGCACAGGAACTGCTGTTTCACTGAGGTGCCTGATCCAAAGACCTCTGAGATCTCCCAGGCCCGAACTGTTAACAAGTCATGACCCACCACTAGTTCAGCTGGTCTCTATTTTTCTCCCTGCTCAGCACTGACTCTTCTCGTGCCTCATCCAGTGAAGTATTACAGCATTATTTTTGGAAACAGAGCCACAGAAGATGTTTTCTGTGTCCACGTTTTCCCACAGGCCAGAGACACAGAGAAACACAAAACCCCTCACACGCCAGGGAACAACGTGAGGCTGTAAAACAGAAGGGGCACAAGGCTTTGGGCAGCAAAGAGTAGGGGATGTTGGGTAAGGTCTGAGCATCCCAGAGCTGCCAGGTTAGGGGGAACTCCACACCTTTTACAAAGTCGGGGAGTTGAAAAGGTTGAAGGATGGGTGTTTGGGATGGCAGGCACAGCATCTCTCCCAAAGGACCCTGCTCTGTCCTTGTCCTTTTCTCCACTTCCCAACAGCTCTTTCCTACCTTGCTGCCTCCTCCTGCCCTTTTCTTTGCTGCATCACAGGTTTCACTCCCCAGACTGATGCCCTTTCAGGCATTTCTGCACTTACCTTGTTAGCCAGGGACAGGCAGGGGTTGGGATCTCGATCCGGCTGTTCCAGCTTGACGATGGTGATGAATCCTGACTCCGTGTGTTCATCCTCACTGGTGTTGCACAGGGACAGCGGGTGGGACTGCAGGATAAAAGCAAGGGGAAACTCACATCCTGGGGCTCAGCACTGCAAAGGGGGCTCAAGCCCACCCTGCAAACCCTCTGCACCTGCCTAGAAGTGTAGGACCCCCTGCTGCTGGGCATCACCCCAGCACTGCTACATCCCATGGCCCTGCCCGAGCCAGTGAGGCTTTGAATGACACAAAAGATCAGTCACTGCCCAAGCTGGCTGTCACCCCAGCCACTCCAACCAGCACAGTCCTCCCCAAGAGCATGGCTGGACTCCGTGGAGCTGGAGACCAGTTCTATGGCCTCCAGCTGTGCCCCACTGGGCTCCCAGGCAGAGCATTGCCCTCTCTGCTGGGCTGGGCACCTCTGCAGCACCGACTGCCACAGCCACGGGGCCACAGCTCCTTACAGACCTGTATCTGATCCAGGAGACAACAAAATCCCACTGCTGGAGGGAGGGGGTACGTTCATACCCCAGATCAGAGAGGTTTCATACATGCTGCCTAATCCTACCAGAGTCTCGAGCCAGCACTCCTCGCTCCCAGGGGCTCCCCGTCAGCAGAGGGACCTCAGGGGTTGTTCTGCTGGACCCTACAATGCTATTTCAGCAGGCCTTCCCTGGTGGAAGTCACATTGCTGCTCTGCCAGATCCTTCTCCCAGGACAATCCCTGCCCGGCTCTGTGCTCCCAGCATCCCAGTGGTAGGCTAGGATCAGCTGGCAGGGTTTGGACCCCCTCTTGGGCAATTCAGCCCTGCAGCTCTGCCCACACCCTGGCACTGGTAAGACATTGTCAACCTGTGACCCCTGGCCTTGTCACTCCATCTGTCTCTGTCACCACATCCCTCCTGTCACACCTTCAGAGAGGACACAGAGCTCCTCCTCACCCCTGTCTTCTTGCTATCACCTTTTTGGTATCCTGTTTCCTTACCTTATGGCTTCTCTTTATTTTCTACCTTTTCTGTCCGCAGTGCCACTCCTAAAATACTGATTTTCACTTTTTAAACTACTCCTTGCCACCTTTCCGACTTTATTCCTACTAGTCCCACTACCTTCACACCAACTTGTCCCTCCCAAGCATCACTCACAGGTTGCACTGAGCAACAGAAACACAGGGAAAGGTCCTGGGGAATCAGGCATGGAGAGGTGCCCAATTCCCACCTGGAAGCTTCATGTAGAAAACAGGAGGAAAGAAAGGTGACCCTGAGAGGTCATCTAGTCCACTTTGATGCCTGAAGGCAGGATCAGCCAGACCTAAAACATTCCTCAGAGACACTTGCTCAACCTGTTTCCAAGACCTCCAAAAAGGGGGACTCCTCACCCACTCCAGGGCTCCCTTCTCCTCTGTTGCAGCACATTTTTCTGTTCCTTATCAACGGTTTGCTCCTGTTTTCCCCCACAGTTGGCCTAACCCTATTTCCCACACAAATGGTCTGTTCTCCCTCCCTTCCCCAGATGGTTTGTTATCCCCACGAGTTGGCATGTTCCTATCCTAAGCCCTTCCCCTGTACAGACTGTATCCTCCCCTTGAACATGTCAATCCTACCCCTACTGCACCTTCCCTTCTGGAAAATTCCTCTCTATTCGGTTCCCAGTTGGCCCATTCAAATATTGTTCCTCCCCCAGGCTTCCCCTAATGGACTGTTACATGTCATTCTCCCCTGGGACCTTCCCCTTGTCCTTCTCTATTGGCCCTGGGATTCTCCCCTCCCCTTGTTCTACCCCCCTTTAAAGATTACTGCACAGTTTTTGTCAGGGTCTTCGGTCCCTGGACCTTCCACTGGAATAAATCCTTTGGAACCCACGCTGAAGGCCTTCCCTCTCCTTCGTCTCTGCTTGCGTCTCCTCTGTGGATTACACCTCTGCCGCAGAGCTAGCAGACAGCGAACCCACTACCCTTGGCGTGGTGTCTGACACCAACTCGGGACAGTCCAACTAAGTCTCAGCAAGCCTCGGGGACACTCCTCCACACCAGAAAATGTATTCCAGTGCCTCACTGGAGTTGGTTTTGCTCCAGCCTGAGCCTATTCTCACTGAATCAACCATGCCCACGGAAAAGAGATTATTTGTGGTTTTTTTTTTTTTCTCCCCAAGGAGCCTTTAAACACTTCTGTTCAAAAGGCAAATGGAGTGGTCTCCTACCACCCTCCCCATGTTTGCTGCCAACACCAGCCTGGCTGTAAGAATTACTGGGCAAGATCCTCTGCTGGGTCTATGAGGAGATGGAAACTGGGCACCTGAGACAGGATTCGTGTGCGAAGGAGCAGGGCAGATGTCCCAGCTCTAAAAGCCAGATGTGCACCTGTCAGGTTGGACATTAGTAAGAATTTCTTCATGTCAGGTATTGGAAGGGGCTGCCCAGGGAAGTGGTGGAATCCCCATCCCTGGAGGTGTCCAAGGAATGGCACTCAATGCTCTGGGCTGGGTGACAAGGTGGGGATTGGTCACAGCTTGGACTTGATGCTCTTCGAGGTTTTTTCCAACCTCAGTGATTGTGACTCTGATTAATGCTGTGTGAATGTCTGTATTGCTGTAAGAAAGGCTCTTCACCGTTTACCTGAACTCTCCAGCTTTAGCAGGTGAACAGAAGCCCCTCTTACCCCAAGTCCATTCCAATTCCACTCTGCTCATAGAGACAGCAGCAGGCATGACAGAACACTACCTCAGGCACAGGAGATGCTGCCAGGAGGCTGAAACATAGCAACAGTGGAGCTGGAAAGTGCTGTGGGACACTGCTAGAAAGACATGGGAGGATGAGGAGGGACGGGGCAGGGAGATGAAGTGGATTTTAGCCATGAAGAAATGGAAATGGCTGGTTGGAAAAGGAAAAGAACAACGGAGTGTTTCAAGAGGTCCAAGGAAAAACTGCCACTTCCATGACTCCTGAGCATGAAGTTCAGCCATCATGATATGGGGCTTTTTAAATTTACCTGCATAAAGTTTCAAGAGCTGTTATAACAGCAAACACACCTTACCCACATGTGAGTCACAGACAAACACATTCACTGATAACGGATGCATTATTCTTAGAGAGACTCAGGTCCTACCACAATGTGCAAACAGCTCAGACAACCATCCGAGTCCCCCGAAGGAGTGGCCAGAGGTGGGAGAGGAGACAAAGGACTTACAAGGTGCCAGTGCAATCCTCCCATGCTTGTGCCCTTACTCGTGCTCATGAGCTTCACTACCTTTGGCCCGAGTCAAGGGTCAGCAGGGGCTGAGGGTTTGATACAACAAATCAGTCTCTAATCAAGAAATGACTGTGTTTCCCTCTCCCTTTCATTACCAAGCTGGTGAGCAACAAAGAGCAGTGCTGAACCCAAGAGGGATGTTTATTTGATTATCACACGTGCAGGATTAGATGGTTTAGATGAAGTCTGGATCTTTTCTGTCACTCTCTGCAACTCCCTGAAAGGACTTCAGAGCCAGGTGGGGATCAGGCTCTGCTCCCAGGGAACAGGACAAGAGGAAATGGCCTCAAATTGTGCCAGGGGAGGATCAGGTTGGACATCACGAGGAATTTCTTCCTGGAAAGGGTGGTCAGGCCTTGGAAGGGGCTGCCATGGGGAGATGGTGGAGTCCCCATCCCTGGAGGTGCCCAAGGAAAGCCTGGATGTGGCACTCAGTGCTCTGGGCTGGTGACAAGGTGTGGATCAGGCACAAGCTACACTTGATGGTCTTGGAGGACTCTTCCAACCTAAATGATTCCCATGGGGTTGGAGAAAACTCTCAAATCCTCACTGACAGCTCTGCTGAAGTTTGCTCTCCTGTGGACAGAGAAGTCCCACAGGAGGGAAGCAAAGTGTCACTTCTGTTGGCCCAGCCACCACGAGGATTGTATGGACCAGCAAGGAAACCTCTGGCAAAGTTCCGTAACAGTGTCTGGTTACACTGTCTCTACTCCACACATCCATGTTGGAGTATCAAAGGCAAAGGGAGTCTGGTCAGCCCTGACTCACAGCACTAAATGAAAGTAAAGGCAAGTAGGCCCAAGTCACGGGAGAACAGCTCATGCTCCTCTGCCTCCAAGCACTCTGCAGGCAGGCTGGATCCCAAACCCCATGGAGAGCATCCAACCCACGCTGATCTGCTCATCTTGTACACCTTGGAAGGCCCAGCCTGCCCCTACCCCAGAGCCAATTCCGTCCTTGAAGACCCTCTTTGACATGACCCTCTCTACTGTGCTGGCAGTGGCTGGGAGGTTAAAGCTGTCCCACAGAACTCACAAAAGTCTTGTCCCTCTGCAGACCTCAAAGCACTGGCAAAGCCCAAGCTGTGCTGGCACCTCTCTCAGCTCTCCGAGCGCAGAGGTCCTTTGGGACCAGCACGGGGCTGGCACAAACACATGGACTCCACATCTGGTCTGTGAAACACCTCAGAGAGCTCTGACCCTGAGAGCAGCTCTGCAGTGATGGGCCACATACCGAGACTCACCTGAGCCCTGACTGCTCTACTGCAGCCACTGGGCCCTTTAACTCAACCACCAGCTTTTTACAATGGGTTTCAAAGTTAAAACCTTGGCAACTGATGCCAGAAAGAACATCCTTGATCTTCTAGAAAGTAGAAAGCAAATCTAGAAGAGCAAAGACCGACAAGGAAATTCCTTTTGGGGCAAATTAAGGAACAACTTCTGAAGCATCACACATCTCCAGGAGGGCTGAACTGCTCCTGGAAAGAGACCAAAGGGCTCTCCAGAGGTTGATGTGGACTGGGGAATTCTCTAAAACTCTCTTGAAGATGAAGCTCAGCAGCATTGTTGCCTGGAGATGTCAGGACCCTGACGTGGCCCTGAACCAGCACTGTGGCCATTTCTGGAGAAACCAGCAACGGTCCAGGGAAGCTTTACCTGTTCACGAGTGAAATGCTTGTTAGAATTGCACATGGAGCTGTTCTCACCAGGGAAAAGCTGCCGGCAGGAGATGGGTTTGGGGTGGAGGAATCACCCCAGGGAAAAGCTGCCGGCAGGAGATGGGTTTGGGGTGGACGAATCACCCCAGGGAAAAGCTGCCGGCAGGAGATGGGTTTGGGGTGGACGAATCACCCCAGGGAAAAGCTGCCGGCAGGAGATGGGTTTGGGGTGGAGGAGCCAGCCCTGCTGAACCTTCCCGACTGGCGCCGGGGGGGGAGCGTTGCCTGATCCCTTCCCCCTCCATCTCGCTGGGCTCCACCGCCGAGCCAGGTGCAGAACAAAAGGAAAGTAATGATTTAGTTATTGCTGCAGCGCCGGGGGTTTGAAGGTCAGGCTCAGCAGCCGCTGCACGGCCAGGCCGCGCTGCAGCCCCGCAGCCAGAGCTGCTCCGCAGGGGCCGGCGCTGCGCGGCTCCGGCTCCCGCGCGGGCACATGAAAGGCCTCTCTCTAATGTAATAACTGACGGCCTCTTCAGTGCCGTTTGAACTGTTTACAGACCAAGTTAACGATTACAGGCAATGTGTACCTTGGCTGCTTCCCAAAATTCTTACCCGCCCGTCAGATATTATCAAAGAACCCTTCACTGCTGGCCTGGAGTCCTTCCAAAGCACAGCGCCGAAATGCCGGCGTAGAGGAGGGGCCTTGGGCGCTCCGTGGTGAAACCCAAGCTAGAAAGTCACAGATCTGCCCTGGAGAGGTGTCCTGGGCCCCGGGTGCCAAGTCACGTAGAGACTCAGCAAGGCCCGAGGGCTCCCTGGAGCCCCCCGTGCCCAGGGCCGCACGCGGTGGGCTCTGCCCTGCAGGGCATCAGCCACGGCTTTGCTGCGCTGCCCTCCAGGCCTTCCGAGAGGACACCGCACAACCCACGGGCTCCGGCTGCCCAGGCTTCCCTCCCTGCATGAGGTCACTGCCATCCATACCTGGTTCTTTACACACAGCCCGGGTGGTTGTGTTAATGCTGGTGGTTACACAGCTTAAAGCTCCTCCTGCCAAAAGCATTTTCAACGCCCTCATGCCTAAGAGTGAGGACAAGAACAAACCAGGTGGTGGGAGATTAGATAAAATCACTTCCATTGTTATTTGTAGCTGGAGAAATGCAGGTGTAGGTATAAGGTCTGGCTGGATTTGGGCTAGAAAACAAGCCCCAGCTCTTTGGGGCAAATTGCACCAGGTCTGGAAATCCCGCTGAAATGAAGAGATGAAATAAAGAACTGGGCAAGCTGCTCTAATTACAGCTGAGTAACACAGAGCCACATTCAAGCAGCACTGAGGCTGCAGAGCAAACGCTGCTTCCGAGCAGGAAATTCCGCAGCTGCAGAGGAGGGTCTGTCCTACCCACGGTCCTGCACCCACCTGGGGAGTCTCAGTGGGAGCAGAAGTTTAATCTCTGCACCACGCTCTGCTCTGGAAGGTCCTGTCAGAGGCAACTTCCTAAATACAACTAGAAAAAAAATTAAGATTTTCATTTCAGGTAGAAACGTGTCTCATGGCCCCTCAGTCTCCCTCACCACCAAACTTCAGTCTGTGAAATGCTATTTAATGCTGTTCATGTGCAGTCTTTGCTATCGTGGCTTCAAGGTACCACCAAACCATTGTTAAAAAAGTGCTGCTTCAGTCCATCCCAGAGTTCTAAACTCACAGCTACACCAGCAGCAAGAACTGATGCATCCTGTGCTTACCAGGAGCCTGTACAGTACTGGTTTGCCATCATCTCAAAACTCTTGGTACAAAATGCCAGGTGATAAAAGTATGAAATGTTAATTAAAATTTTGCCCCTGTGTTCCTAAAACAATCTATTTTGTCCTGCACAAAAACCCACAAACATATCTCTTTCACAGGCTGACAAGAGATGGAGCTTCCGAGGGATGCTTTCCAAAGAAGGGTTGATGCCTTCACTCCATGCCAGTTCTCTGTTGAAATATGTTTTATGTCAGCAGGTCCTGGGCACACGGACAAAGATTCAACAACTAAAGGAATAAATTACTTGCTTTTCAATCTCACTCTGCACCGGCTTCCCACTGTTTTATTGCTCAGATGTAGTTTTCTGTAGAAGGGATGAACAAGTGGCTGATGGAAGACACGAGTCTCTCTTGTTGGACATTGTTATATTCCCAGAAGACAGCAATGTAGATGCAAATACATTTGCTGGGATTTGATTCAATGAAACTTGCTGGTACAGTGCAGTACACGACAGAAACTGGTTCCTCCTACATTTACTTGCTAAGACATGAGTTCAGGCCCTCTGGGATCTGCAATTCCCTGGCTGCTATCGATGACATCACTGACATCTAAGGAGCTGCAGGAATGCTGAGAATGCAGCTCCGGGCTCCTGGGGATGCTGAGCTCATCTGCTGCTGCAGGAGGCACCAAAGATGGGGTGCCTGGGTCGCACTCCTGCCTCGCTTCCAGCCTACACTCCCTGCTCTTCTTGAGGCCACACAACACCTGGCCTGCACCAATTTAAACAGCAAAAGTGAAATTGCTTGAAAACTTCTTTCACTGACATCTTTGGATGGCGAGCAGAAACAAGAATTTCAGCACAGGCACAAGGGGTCAGACCCAAAATTGACATAACCCTGTGACCTGGACAGGAACTCATGCCCAGAAAGTTCCACCTGAATATAAGGCAGAACTTCTTCCCTGGGCAGTGCCCAAGCCCTGAAGAGGGTGCCCAGGGAGGGGCTGGAGATATTCCAGACTCATCTGGACACAATCCTGTGCCCTGTGCTCTGGGATGACCCTGCTGAGCAGAGAGGTGGCACCAGGTGACCCATGGTGGCCCCTCCCAGCCTGACCATTCTGGGATTCTGGGAATCTGAGATTCCACTCTCATAAGCCAACAGAGACCACTCAAAGAGTGGTTTTCCACTTGGTGTTCCACTTGGGATACCTTCTCAGCATTACTGGAGTGACTGATCTGGGAGTGGTATCCAGAGCCTGCTGGTGAACAACCTGAAGGATTTCACAAACACACCTTATTTCCTTTTTGCCCGTTTATACTTCTTCCACAACATTCCCTGCAACTGATCTCAACAAAGGATATCAGAGAAGTCAATAAAATAGTCTTTCTTGGACTGAAGATAATTTCACAGGAGACTTCCAAGAGTGAACTCTGTTACCATCCTTGCTGCATCCTGGGGGACTCCAGCCACTGAAGATCACAGAATCCCAGAATGGTTTTGGGTTGGAAGGGACCTTGGAGACCATCTCATTTCACCCCTGCCATGGGTAGGGACACCTTCCGCTAGACCAGGTGGCTCCACGGTGTCACAGACATTCAAAGAGCTGAGCTGGCACACTGGAAGGAGCTTGAAGCAGGTAAGCATGAAACCCTTCCCTTTGTTTCAGCCTGTTGGAAGCCTCTGGAGACTCCAGCATTCATCACCAAAAGGCAAGTCTCCATGTGGAGGTTCTTAGGGACAGGGATGACAGAGGTCTTGCCCCAGGAGTCACAAGACTGAGGCCAAAAATATGGAGAAATTTCCATTTTCAGGCATCTCTGCTGCTGTGTCCAGAGCAGCACAGAGCAGTGAACATGCAGGATGAAGGACAAACAGGGCAGGAAGTGAAATAACTTCCCTGCTCAACAGAGAGTGAGATCCAGTGGATGCTCTGCCCTACCTAAACTGTCTTCATTCAAGGGCCCCAATAATTTGACCAAACATTCCTTTGAAATGACTGAGCTCTACCAGCTGTTTTACTCCAAGGAATGGGAAGGGAGCCACTCACAGCCCATGTGTTTGGGGCAGTGGAAGGAGGTGAGCTGTGACATCACCTCCACTGGAGCATCCAGCCCTCGCCATCCTGGATCTCTGCGAGAGGGGACAGACATCCAAGAGGAGCATGAGTGCTGGGATGAGGACATCTGGAGCCACAGTAGTTGAGACTAAAAGAAGTTCAGAAAGGAGAAAGTCCTCCTGGTTACTGGAGTGAGGTCTCCTGCTCTCATCCCTGATTCCTGCAGAGGAGGAGACCCAATGGACAGAGTCTCCATCGGCACCTGCCAATTCTGCATTTTTCTGTTTTCTTCTTAACAGTGGCACTGGCCCCAGCCAGAAGAAAAACACTGGGAGAGTCGAGCACTGCCTGCAGCTTCTGCTTTGGCTGCTCAGCACTGAAACTCCACTTTGTTGTGTAAAATGAGCCATGAACACCTTGAGTTCACTCATGCAGACTCCAGTTCCTGGGCTCCACTGCCTTTTCTCCTGGTTCTGCAGAGTGGAGGTGGTTGTTGCAATCACAGATTCTCGCTATCTTGCTGCTTTTCATTTTGTGGTGCTCCTGCTCCCAGGGCAGGATGGTGAGGGAGGTTTACTACACAGCCATGCTGCAAGCACAGCAAAGAGCTTCTTGGTGCGGTACCTCACCCCCTCTATGCCATAAAACCTCCATACTCTTGCCCTGATGGCCTGGGAAAATGGCAGGTGCCCATCTCCCAGGGACGGAGAGAGCTTGCTGTGCTGGATCTCATGTCCAGAGCCACGCCGGGTCCACACAACGTAGATTTGCAGCTCTTTGCAGAGAGCATGCTCTCTGTACAGCTGTGCCTTGCTGGCACCACAGGGAACCTGCTGGTGTCTGCTCATGACCCTGCAAACTCTGCAAGGGACAATCCTTTGTTACAGCTCAGTTGATTACTCCCCTGATCCAATGCAGTCGCTTTTCCCACCAATATTCCCTGAAGCCACACTGAACAATGTGCATTTACACTGCCCAGTACACTGAGCCCTTGGTTCCCTCATGCAACTGGCATCCCTGTCACTGGGGGGAAGGACAAAAAGCCATTGTAGCCAAAACCTTAAGAGCCTGCCCCAATGGTTTCTGTGGTTTTCGGAATCAGTGCAGCACTTGAGAACACAGGGATAAATCATTAACAAGTCATTATTGTTCACAGGTATTTTTGGCAGGAAACCACCGAGGTCAACTTGGACAAACTGCTGTAGGGTAGTGGGGGTGGCACTTTTCCCGCAGGAGCATTCAAATCCTCCTCTAATACCAAGAAATAGGCTGGAAGTACCTTCCTTGCTGAATCTGATGGAGATGGAGAACGGAGCTCTCTCCCAGCTCAATCCCTCACATCCTCCCTCAGCTCTCGGCCAGTGCTGCTCATCACAGCTCCCCTCGCAGCGTGTGCAGCCCCACAGCCCAAACCACTCCGCATGTACCAACGCCAGGGTCTCCCAGCTCCCATCCATCACCTCTGCTGCTGGGAGCTGGGGAATTCACAAACACTGCTGCTTCTCCCAGAGATCCATCCAGGGACGGCTGTTTCTTGTTCTTTGGAAACCTGCAGAAGTGCTGCTTCTGTACAACTGCATCAAATTCCCTCATTCCCAGCCAAACTCATCGGCTCGGTGGGCGATGGGGCAGATGAAGCCATGTGCCATCTGCTCCCAGGGCCATCAGCACTGGCAGCAAACGCTGAGATCCATCTCCATGGTTAACACCCTGGAGGCTGATCCATCCTCACAGCTTCCAGTGCCTCAGACACTCCAGCTTCCATGGAAAACTATTAATTCTTGTCATCCAGTTTCCTGCTCAGTGGCCAGCTGGCCACTGACCCCACTGCTATTTAGTTGCTGAAAATCAAGTGCCACAGGACACTTCCAGAGCACCATGATGTGGCAATTCCTCCGAATCTGGGGATGTGGTTGGTTTAGAATTAAGTAACCAAACAATTTGGATACAAACACCTTAAAGGCTGCGTGGTATGTTGTTCAGTGTGAGCTCCTGCCTGGGAGATACAACACTAACGTGGGGCTCCTTTTAAAGCCCTGAAAAATCTTCCAGAAGATGCCATGGATTCAGCTCAGCTGCTCAGTTTTGTGCCCAGCCAACTTGGGATGGTTCAGTGGTGATTTTCTTTTTTACTAAGAAAAAGTACTTTCAACTTTGACATTTAAAAATCACCTTTCATAAGCACAAAAAAATTTCCTTCCAAACTCACTGGCGGAATTCTGGACACATTAATGGAAGCCAAGAAAACCAGTCAGGTAATCGAGTCCAGCTCCTGAGGCAGCCCATGTTTCCATCTTTCTCTAAAAAATGTTGACTCCACAACTGCAGACCCAGGCAGGGACACTTGTACTGCAAAGGGACACAACAGCTGCTTTCTGAGACATGGCCAGACAATTCAAAACAGTTCTTCTGCCCAGCCTGACCTGAGAAGGTCCACGACAGGGCTGCCATCAAGCAGGGTTTAACAGGACTGGTTTTTCCCTGGAATGGTAACAGCGTTCAAAGAAAATCCTTTTGAGTTTGACATGGTCCCATTGGCTGAGGTACAGCCTGAGCGACAAACAATATTTCAAGGACCTTCATGCCATGGAGCACCCAACAGACTTTAAATCCAGACAGAAAAGTTGCAGAAGTCTTCTCAGCCTACCATGGCACATACAGGGCACCCCCCTTTCTTTCCATTACTTTGCATTTTGTCCAATTGCTCCCACTTCCAGAGATGCACCCAAGAGTTTTACTGGCTCTGGATTGTCCCCAAAATTCCTCCACCCCATCCCAGTAGGGCTGTGCCGCCGGCTGCTGTCCTCTGCTTCCACAACCTCCACGCTCCATTTCCCTGGTCCTTCAAAATCCCTTTCTTAGCCCAGAACTGGGGATGAACATCAAGTTGATTATAAAACAATTTCTTTTGTTGATAGAAAATTCTTTGCAGGGCGTGAACAGCAGGAGAAAGAAAGGACTCCTGTGAAGCTCGAGCTGGCTGGAAACCCCCGGAGGGCAAGAATTCGATCCCTCCTCTGAGGAGCACGGGCCTGTCTGTACAGGCTGCAGGAGAGCTGTGTGTGTGCAGCTCCAACAGCTGCCCTGCCGTGCCTTGGTCAGCACCAGCCTCCAGCTCGTGCACGGGAAATGGCCCCACTCCTCCCATTTGCACCCCTGGACAGACCTTGTCCTCTTCACCCCACTGATCCCCTCCTCCAGAGCCAAACGTCTTCCCCGTCACCTCCCTACCCGCCTGTCCCACGTACCCCTCAGCAGCCCCATCATCCACCCAAACCCAAATCCTTCTCTCCTGCTGCTCAGAACCACCCTGTGCATCCTTCAGAGCTGCTCAAGAGGAAGAAATCCTCCACGCAACAACCCCAGATCTGGGCAGGAACATTCACCCACGTACTATTTAATATTTACCCCACCAAATCCTCTGCCCTGGATGCAGCCATTCCGCAGATGCCATAGCAACACTTTTTAAAAGCCATCCTGAGGATGGACAGGACAAGCTCCTTAGGAGCAAGGAATCTGCTTACCAACACTGAGCTTGAGAAGGCAAGTCCACAGGTTTAGGGTTTTCCAGCCCTAGGAAGAAACATCATTCCTTGGGCAGCCAGTCCTGCTCTGGATCAGCCCCATCTGCTTCCCAACAGGACCAAAGTCCTTGAAGCCCTGAGCCCTCCCTGCTGATATTTAAGAAGTCTTGACTGGAGCCCCAAACAGAGAGCTACTACCAAAAGAGCAAAAACATTTTGGGAAGCTTCCCTGGAGTGGTGTGGGGCTGCTACCTGGGATCTCAGTCCCCGAAATCAGAGATCAAGACTCCAGGAAATGCTTGAGAAGGGGCTCGGGTGGATCCCAGAACTCATGCTTTCTTTCAAAGGAGAAAGAGTCCCTTGGGTACCTCAGTAGAGGAGTATGGGGCTGCTACCTGAGATCTCAGCTCCCAAGAGGAGATGTGAAAAGAGTCCTGGAGATGCTTGAACATGAGGTTTCCATGAAAGGAGAAAAATAATTTCAGATTACTTCCTTGGAGGAGTCTGGGACTGCTACCCAGGATATCCAGTGCCTAAATCAGAGATGAAAAGACTCTGGGAGATAGTACCTGGGATATCAGATGACTGAAGGAGACATGAAAAGACTCCAGGAGATGCCTGGGAGGTGTCTCAGGTAGATCCTGGAAGATGCAAATTCCATAAAAAGAGAAGAATCATCTCGGCCAGCTTCCCTTGAGCAGTCTAGGGCTGCTACCTGGGATTTCAGGTCCTGAAATCAAGAGATCAGGACTCCAGGAATGCTACCACCTTGTCATCTTTGAATTATGGTGGTAACAACAGTCCTCAACAAGGCTGGGCAAGAATTTCCACAGCTGCTGTCCAGCTCTTTCTGGTGGCAGCCCTTGGCCTGGGGCTCTGCTCATCCCAGTGCCCTCCAGCCCACCCAACCAGCACAGACAGCTCTGGGGGAGAGTTCTCATTCTTAGCCTTTTCTGCCATTCCCATCCGTCCTGGAAGAAGACCTGTGCTTCTTCCAGCTCCCCTGGCAGAGTGAAGGATGCCCTGGAATCAGTGCAGCTTCCAGCTACCCAGGTCCTGCTCCAAACCCAGGGTGGGGAGCACACTGGGACGTCCATCCCCCTCTCCCCATTGCACCGTGGCTGAAGAAACTCCTGCTTGATTCTTGCCCTCCTAGCTTTGCCCTAAAGGTCACCTGGCCCCTCCACTGCCACTCACACCCTCCCTGGGCTGGCAGGACATGAGGGGTCTGGCAGGGAATGAAAGGGAAAATCTGCTCTGGGGAGCTCAGCAAGAGTCTGATTAGGAATGTGACGGGAGCTGAGAAGAAAGTGAAGGGTGTGGAAAAATAGGGAGGAGAAGGATTGTTTTAGAAGAGAATGGGTCCAGGGCTCTGGGCAGTTTCATGAGAGGAATATTAAGTAAGTAAGTCGGAGCTGGTGGTGCCTGAGGCTCGGGAAAGCTGCTCTGGAGTGAAGGATGCCGAGGGAAGCTGAGGATCGTGGTGTGCTGTCTGCGAGCGAGATCCAACCAGGACACAACAAGAGGAAACTTGTTGCCTGCTCAGACTTTGATGAACGTTTGCAGAGATCAAGCACTGCAGCCGTTCCATCGCTGCCTCCGTCTGTGCCCGGTTCCAGCTCTGGGCCAGGCACTCCAGAGAGCCTTTCCCAACCTGATGCCTTCAGTTCTAACTTTTATATTTTCCAGATCAGTACTGCTTTAATGTACAACTCTAAAACTCCATAGCCTGTCAGCTGCTGTCCTACTGTTTTATTCAGACGAAACAACGTCTCTCTAGGCCCTAACTTCAAGGACACCCTGTTTTTCCAAGCCCCCAAAATGTAAACAACCGAGAACAGCAGCGAAGAGAGGGGGGGGCGAACTGGAGAATGGGACTGCACCACCTGAAGCTGTAATTGGACAATTAACCTCTGATATGCAGATGGACCAAGCTTTTTCTGTCCAAAGAACACGTGTTGGTCCATCCTGGGTGCAGCCTGGGCCAGGCTCTTGTGCTGCCCAGGGTGTGCCCTGTGAAGGCCTTTCAATAAATACCTACTTTATTCTATTTTACCTCTGTCCAGCTTCTGTTCTAGGTAACCCCTCAAGGCATCAAACCCACTGCGCTTCCCAAGGCACTGGAGCTCCTGGAATGCCCCTCCCCAGCAGCACCCCCACACCACGCTGATCCCTCAGGTCCCTGAAGCCATTTTGCAAGTCAGGTTTTATGTATTCATAGCTGGTATCTGGGGATAAAATTTGTCTCTTAATTCCTGCACCTAAAACGCTGAATATTGCACTGATACCACATGCAGGAATGCTCTGGGTATCAATAATCCCTGCAAGTGTTCCAGGCTGGATGGGGCTTGGAGCAACCTGGGTAGGGGAAGATGTCCCTGCCCATGACAGGGGGTGGAACTGGATGATCTTTAAGGTCCCTCCCACACCAAACCTTTCTGGTTTGATGAATAAATGTATATCACGTATGTGTATACATATATGCCCATATGTGTGTGTGTATATATCTGTATGTGTATACATATACAGATATACATCTGTATGTATAAATATATATAAATATTTACCTGTACTGTAAACACAAAACCAAGCCTGAAGTTAAGATGGGTAAACCAAATTGCCTACTTTCAAATTACAAAATTAATTTCATAAGCACCTGGGAAATCCAAGGTAAAGAAGTTAATTCAGATGATGTTGTGATAGCAGAGATACAGGAATAATACAGTGGACTGCACTAAAATATATTTAATTGCATTAAACAGTTTCAAAGATCTATAGGTTGAAATTCCATGCCAGTATGGAAAAAAATTACAAAAGCTACCAACTGATGACCTCTCCGTGGTGATGCCAGAGACCAGGAAAGGCAAAGGCAAGTGAGGGAGGTTACAAAAGTAGAAAAGTACAGTATTAACCACAGAATCCCAGGATCACTGAGGTTGGAAAAGATCTTCAAGACTATCGAGTCTGAGCTTGGGGACTCCAAACCTCCCTGCGCAGCCCATAATTAATGGATGACTTCAGACATGGCCATACAGGAGGCCAAATGTTGTACTGAAGTCTGATCAAGAGACAGATTTTGGTACCTTTATCAACTTCTTTATGGAGCAGTTTGGAGCAACCTCCAAAGTAAGTGCAATTCTGGATAATGCACAGAGGGACTGGTTGAAGATAGATTATTTCCCTAATAGTACCCATTATATATTCAAATGCCCCTATTTGTAGGAAAAATAAATAAATACATAAATAAATAAATAAATAAATAAAACATTCTCAAACCATTAAAAATCTAAGAATAAGAAAAGTAGTTGGAAAAACATTTTAGAAAGCAAATGAGAAGGCAAAATGTTTTTGGGTTATACAGAAAACGTTGACAGACTTCCTGCTGGAGGCTTGGAGTAAATTTACACCATTGCGCCCAGGACTGCAGCTCGACCCCAAAACTGAACAGTGAACAATAAAGGAAAGGAAAAGACCAGAAAGAAAAGGAAACCTTTGAAAAGTGGAACTTGAATCCAAAGGATGATAAAGCAAAGACTGTAATTCTGGCAAGTTAAGGAGACTGGTCAAAAGAGAAAAACATGCCAGGGGCTCCCATACAGACAATGAAGTCTTTTTCAACACATTAGAAGCAGGATGTCTATTAGTGAGTCTCTGTGGCCAACAAATAACTCAGGGTATGAAAGATGCACTCAAAAAATATTTGCAAAAAAAGCTACATGAATTGTTTGCATCATGGGGCACCACAGAGGAAGTCAGGAAGTTCCCATGCAGAGTATTTCAGCATGGTCATAAATTACTTGGGAAAGAGTAAATTAATGAGGTGGCAAAATTTGCAGATGAAACAGTATTTTTTTAAGTTATCCACATCTTCAAATGCAAATTATCCAATCTCAGACTGATTGGGAAGACTTGCATGAAGGATTTCAGGCTACCCAGTGGATGGTTTATTGAGCAACACGATGCCAACAGCTCCCACCTCCTCCCAGGCTCCTGGCCGCACATTCCCCACTGCTCACGTGTCCTTGGCTCCCCCATCAGCTCATTCAGCTCACGAAAACGTCAGAAAATGAACCCAGCAAGTAAAATTGAGCATTTGCTGCAATTGTAATGAGTTGGACAGGTTTGGGAAAGGGTCTCACAAGGTCTGGGGTCACTGCAAGTGAGGGATGAGTTATGGCACAGAAAGGAGAGGGGAAAGCAGTAGTTAGGGAAAAAGAAGAGCAAGTCCTCTTCAGCAAGGAGCTGGGCTCAGCCCTGTGTGCAACTGCTGCTGAACTGGCTCTGTGCTGGGACAGGAGAAATTCAGTACCAGTGAGGGCAAAGGGATGTTCCTGGAAACACTCATTTGAGCTGTAAAGACAGGGATATAGACTTTAAAATAGCTCATTAAACTCAGGGGAGATCCTGGAATCATCTGGAACACTTTCTGAAAGCATCACACTGTCGGTGGGCACTGTATCTATGTCCATCTATATATATGTATATTCCTGCCCTACCCAATAAAGTAGATGAAGTTAGGAATTTATGGGAAAAAATGACTGGGAAATGTTGTCCATGGCACACTTATAGCCCAACAGTCCACTTGGTAATGGTGACTCTATCTCAACAAGGCAAAACATGAAAAAGGACACAGGTAGCAAAATAGACAGGTAGCAAAAAGGTGGGAAATTGTTTGTGGGTAAGAGGAGCCCAGGATGCTCCACCCTTCTAGAAGAGGATGGTGCCTTGTAAAATTATGAACACTGGAAATGATGCAAACATAGATTAATTATTCACTATTCTTCATAATGCAAAGAGGAAGGTGTCACCTCAAACCACTTACAAGGAAAAGGTTTAAAATAAACAGGAAGAATTCTTCTCCCAGGCTCAGAGTGACATTCCCTTCTGACAGACGATGTGGGGATGTAAAAGATCCAGATAATCATGGGGTAAGATCTATTCCAGCTAACAATCTAAGTATCCTGTCTGTCATTTCCAGCCTGAGTGACCCCAAAGCTCCTGATGCTGGGATTTGGGAGGATGGACCCACCTTGGTCTTCTCCTCCTACTGGGCTTTCTCTCCTGACTCCAAGCACTTGCCACGTTCATTTGTCTGTGTGTAGCCCACACCTGCTGAGCTGCTTTGCCCCATCTCCCTTCAGAGACAACCCCAGAAGCCCTGGTTCATCGGCCCTGACAGATACCCACACTGTGTTCAAGCAGTTGAGCCAACAAGTCCCAGTCCTTTCCAGGGACCTTCCACCAAAGAGGTCAAACTCCTCCGCACAGAAAACAACCTTTTGGAGAGGTCAAGTCTAACAGCAGGGATTGGAATCCCTGGAGAAAGCAGTACCATCTCAGATCTTATTTTTCACTTCTAGGTAAATCTTTTTTCTTACTTCTAAGTAAAGGCAACTTTAGCTTCATGTTCTCCAATGAAAGTAAGAAAATTGTTATTTTAAAACCAGCAAAGTAAGTCTCTTGTCTGTACCTCGTCTGTGGGGCCACCAAGCACCTCGGGAGTGTGACGGTGAGCACAACGACCTGTCTGCTTGGCTCCGGGCAGGACCACTCTGATACAAATACTGACCCAACACCCTAAGACTGAAACAATATTGCCAGGCAATAAGAAGAAGGAGAAGAAGCATTATCGACTTGACTTTTGTCCAGTTATCTGAATTTACAACTTTGACTTCTCATTTGAGCCTGAACTTCCAGTCAATCGCAGGTAAAAGTACATTTCATTCCCGTGTTCCTGCAAGGCAGCCATCCCCCTGCTTCCTGAGGAGATTGCATCACAGTTGTCCTGGATTTTTACCAAGCAAGATCATGAATATGAGCTCTGAGGATGCAGATTGGACCTGAACACTTGCTCAGCTCCTTTTAAGAGAACATGTCACATCTGGCTTCAAGAGACAGAGTTGTTTCCTTATTTCTTTGATGTAGAACCTCAATTATTGTGGGGTTTTGTTATAAATCCCTTTATGGTTTGAATCTTACATATACTGAAACCCATGCCTTTTTCTTTATTGCTCTGCAGCACGTCAGAACAGTGGCAAACACTGAGCGGGTAACAACTGGATTGAATTTTTGAGGGGCTAACTTATTTCAGTGAAAAAACTTTGAAATCCTGAAAGAAGCTCAATTCCCACCTCGGTGGCTGATGATGTCAGATTTCCAGGCATCCGATCAGCAGCTCTGTTTGAAAGCGTTGTGTCTTTGGGGAGGGAGTTGGGAGAAATAAGTGCTTTTTTTTGTTCCATTTGCTGCTCAGAGGAGCTTTTAATGAATTACCTGAGATGATAATATGATTAAGTGAGGGCTCTATGCACTGGGGTACGTGGGCTGTGCACAGAGGTCTTGATACTTGAACAGAAGAGCACAGGAAATGGGTCACTAGAGAAGGCAATTACTGAAATGAAGGGAAAATACGGAGAGATGCTTATCTTGTTAAAACATGGTTGGCAATAAAGCAATACAAACCAGTGAAGCTCAGAAAAGCCCCGAAGTTATCAGCTTACAGGTGCACTCTGAGTGGATACATGTTCCCTGTAAATATATCTGAAAGACAGTTCAATTCGTGAAGTTACTCTGAACTCCAGCAAAACAAATATCCAAATTTAAAGATGAAAAATAAATTAGTTTGAAACTCAAAGTTCTCCCCCTCCACCAGCACTCACTGGGTGATCACTGGGCTTTGTGTAAGAGAAAGAGAATAACTCCTGCAGAAACATTTGATAAACGGGATGTTTCAGTTCATTTTTTATCCCAAGATGTTTCATTTCTCAACCGGAGAGAGAAAAGGGAGTTTGGTAGAGATTTGCTTAATGAATAATTCAGCTACATGTAACAGTCAGGCTTCAAACATTTCCATGGGCAAGACTCTGCACACTGAAGTTTCCACAGGTGAAGAATAAACCAGAAATGCACTTGAGATGCTCATACATTGTTCTGTTCTCTTCACCCCACTCTATCAATTAAGTTTAATCATTTAATAACTACCTATTTAACTGGAAAAGTCAATCAAATGGAGGAACTTAGATTAGTTCTTTGTGGCAATCTCGCTGCAGATAACAAACACCAAATCCTGCACCATCATAAATAATGTCAAAAACAAGGCTTGCCACCAGCTCTGATGTCTCTTCCACATGGGAAATGCACATTTTAGTGCGACCAGACACAGTCTCAGACACGAATATAATCCAAGAACAAAGAACTCAGAAAATACAGAGGATGAGGACTTGTGCTCCTGAAAGCACTGACTCTGAAAAGAACCAAAGGTCAATGAAAGGACAATATCATGATGAAACAACAAATTAACATAGGCTGCCAGACTGATATGATGGTCAAAAGGTCAGATGTGAACCTCTGGGTACAATTCAGATGGAGGAGATCGAAGATCACAGGAATTGCCAGGCTGGATTAAAGGAAATCCGTAACAAACACCCAAACTATGGACTGGTTTGCACGGCCACGAGGCAGCCAAACCATCGCTGACCTCTCCAGGCAATGTGACCCCTCCACCAGGACACAAACAAGCTGTAATTCTGTACAAACTTGTCCTTCAAATCTGTGCTACCATAGACACATCTAAAAAAAAAAAAATCCTCAAAGGTCTTAAGATTCAGCAGCTTCCACCTGGGTCCCACAGGATTTTTCAGGGAAGCAAAGGAATACTCCCAAAACACCCACAGTTCTCCAGCCCACCTCTTCAAGCCCATGTTTACACAGATGCTTAGCCGGAGTTTAGAATGTATTAAAAATCTCTCCAAGTTCTTAACATGGTCAACAGAATTAAACACAAGGCAGTTTGCCTTCATGGAAACATCAGCCTCACTCCCTGCATTCATCTTGTCTGCACAAAGAACTATGGCCACCCAAAAATACCACCAGTTTCATTCCACCTCTTTTTCCCCTTGCTTCAGAAGTCATGGCACAAGGGTCCCAGTCCTGCTGTGGAAGGAGGAAAATGTTCCCAGCATTAAGCAGTGTTCTTTGGGATGCACAATTCCATGTGTATGTGTTCAGAATGGGAAGCAGGGATGGACTCCCCATTGTGGGCCAACAACTCAGCAAGAACAAGACTCCAGTGGAAGCAGGGAGAATAGTCCATGTGGATTTGTACAGCTCCAAACAGCCCAATTACTATCCCTTTATTTCCTTTTCTCCTCTAAATGACAATCCACTTACACATTCAGGAGGCAACTCCAAGCAGTAATTCTCTCTCCACAGTAAGTGGGTGGGGCATCTCAAGCACTTTTAGAGTAGTCTGCAGACCACAATCTGCCTAATTTGGCAGCATTCCTGAAAGCATTGGCAATGGTATAGAGTTTCATGGAACTCCACAGTCATGCAGACATCAGGAATGGAGCCATTCTCTGGAGAGGCCATTGAACAACCTGACCTTTGATGGAATTTACTGATGGCTGGAGGCACAAGACTTGGGCAGCACCACAGCATCTCCTGATACAGTATGTTATGCAATTATCAGTATCACTGCACCTCTTCATCTCCCAGCTCATGATACAAATGGGCAGAGGCCTCCTGGGGGGTTTGGTCCTGGACAGACAGAAGGAGATGTTCTGCTTGGCATCAGGGTCTGAGGAGACAAAGCTCTCTGTCCATGAACGTCTGGGGGTCACTGGGGGGAAAGAAGGGCTATTCTCTGGCTCCAGCAAAACTCAGGAAACACATAAAAAACCTTATCTGGGAAGGGGAACCAAAGACCCTGAATGCCAGAAATTTAGCAGTGGGTCCTTCTCACCCTCTGGCAGAACTCTGTGCTGCCAGGGAACTCACATTTAGGAACATGGTTAGAATAACAAATAAGCTGCCACAGGCTCGTGGTGACTGGATGATGAAATCCTGCTTAAGATCCTATGCTGGGGTAGAAGTTAACACTATTTTCTGGTGCTGAGGGTGGAGGGAATTGGGCTGGAAGATTTCTGCAGGAGAAGATTTGGACCAAAGGTCCATCCAGCCCAGCATCTTTCCCGTGAGAGATGCCAACAGCGGATTTCTGAAGGAGAAGTGAGAACAGGACAAGCTTCAGTCCAGGGCATTCTCCAAGCCTCCAACATTTTACAGACTCCCTGAGGCAAAGCTGCAACCGGTTATTTCACAGCCATTGATGGAGCCTTCTCCCATTCATTAGCTCCAGTGGTTTTTGAGCCTCTGTAAACTTTCAGTATCCACAGCAGTTCCTGCAGCAAAGGATTGCACATGTTAATTGTACAGTGAGTGACAAACACTTCCCTTTGAACCTGACTCTTTGTAGCCTCATGTGATGCTCCATTATTTTCATATGGAGAGAGACTAACAGTCAATCCCTACTTATGACTCTCTGGATCTTCTTCATATCACCCTTCAGCTGCCTCTTTTCTAGCCAGAAGAGAGATAGTCCAGTTTGTTGTTCCCAGGATAAAACACATCTTATGCTTCCTTTTATCCTCGCATTTTTCTCCAAACAACTTGCAATACAGCTACTGCTTTTTTTGAGCTGTGGGGAACAACTTCACACAGGATTCAACATCTGGATGTACCTGGGATTTCCACAGGAGCTTAGAGAGATTTTCTGGCTTATTCTCTCATTTTCATTGCTAATGTGCCCTTTGTCTTCATGACAAGCACCACATACCAAGCTGACACTTGCACAGACAAGTCTGTTAAAATCACAAGACACAATTGTGGCAATGGGCAAACCAGAGCCCCACATCTGAACGTGAGGAAACGACTGCTTCTCCACGTTCTCCTTAAGTATTTGGTCTCATAAGGTCGTGCAACGATTCACAGATGAACCTTGTCTTCATTACTTCTAATTAGATCATGCACTGGAAAGCTCTAGAACATTACCAAGCATTCCCGTTTCCACGTGCCCATCAACACCTGGGAGAGCACAGCTACAGCACACACAGCTGTAACTGTGGGCTCCTTCCAAAGGGAATATCTGCCAGTTATTCCTTCCACCTGCCTCTTGCCTTCCAATTATTATTTATCCAGGAGCCTCCTTCTTAATCCATGTCTCAGTTTCCCTGGAAGTCTTTGCATTTGGGAAATTGAGCCAGACCTGCCCAACTGATGCCTCTGTTGGCTCCTTCACATCCACTCGTAACACTCTGTGTTATAATTTCTATCAACTTTTCATTTTACAACACATTGCTGTGGGCTTTTGTGGATGAACTGGAGCTCAGAGAAAAACTGGAATCCTATCAGCCACCTTCCAGGGATTTTAAACAAGAGTTCATCCTCCCCAGTCCTTGGGTAAATACCACCTGATCCCAGCAACTGATAGTGGTAATTGTGTCTATCTCCATCACCATCTCATCTCCAGACCTTTCAGCCTGAGGCAGATGAAAGTACAAGGTGAATTGCATTCATTTTTCTGCTGGGAGTTTGGCTGCCCTAAGCACAGCTTTTAGACTTTAATTTTTTATAGATCCTACCAATTGTAAGGTGAGCTTTCTGCTTGTGACTAAAGAGAATCTAGCATTATCACTTGCAAGTTATTTCTCTTCTCTTTTCACTGTTGTCATGTATTTTTAGGTTGTCCCTCTTTTTTTTTCCTAATTTTACCAAATTTCTTGCTTTTCCAGGATGCTTTTATATACTTCCTTACTCTTATGTTTAGGTATCCTGATAAGCTTTTTTCATTTTTCAAGTACTTCTTGAGAGGTACATTTTATCTTAATTCTTACTGTAGTGTCCTCAAACACTTTGATGCAAAGGATGTCACTCTTGGTTGCCCTCTCAGATTCTTCTGAATGACCTTACTTGATTTCATGTCACCCTTTTCTAAATTAAAACACAACTTTGGATGATTTTTGGCCTCCTAACATCTCAGCAGGAATAAAGTACATGGTTGTCACTGTCCCAGAGTGGCTTTTCAGTAGCAGGATTTTGAATGAGGGCATGGTAAAGGCCAAGGCCAGCATGGCATTCCCCAGTCTGTTTTGTGGAGAAAGCAACCACAAAAGAGGCAGCCAGAGAAAGAGCATGAGGACAAAGCTGCCACCAACTCAGGCCACAACCAGGTGCAACTGCCAGAAATGATGAAATGGTGGTTTCTCAACCAAAAACCAACACAAGTTGTTTGATGACCTTTTTTAACGTAAGGGCTGCGTGTTGTACGAGCACGTGGGGTTCGTCCATCACTCAAATCTGACATGCTTCTCTCATGGAGCAGCTGTGCTAAGTTTACAAACAGCAGCTTTTGGTCCCCTGGAGTGACAAAAGGGAGGTCAGAGGTCCCCTGAAGGAGGCAATGGAAAGACCAGATTATCTCTCTGAGGAGAGCCAAGTGTTGGAAGCAAATGCTGACAGGCAACAGCCTAAACCCTTCTGTGAACTGCTACTGAACAAAGACAGCACACACAGAGAAGCAATGAGAGCAACCTTTGCTCTAAGCAAGATGAAAATTACAGAAGATTTAAAAAAGACACTTGGGAGAACAGATGAAGACAAAAAAATGAGTGTGACTGTATGGCCTGGGGCATGTTATGTGAATGAGACCAGACTGAAACAGAGGGTAATGGGGAGGACAGTGGCATTTGAGTGGCCCCAGGCAAATGTTTGGAGGGAAGTCTCCAGCACTGACACTCAGGGACAACGTGCACTCACAGCAGGAGTACCATCCAGCAGGACACTTAGGGAACAAGATGATGTACACTGTCGCAAGAGAAGAAGGGGAACTCTTATTTCTTCAGGATCCTGGGGAGGAAGTTCCACTTATTTTGGAATAGAACTGTCTCAGTAAAAAAAAAAAAAGTTATTCAGATCATTTTGCAAGGAACAGGACTTAGGACTGGAGCAGTAACACAACCACCATCTCTCTTATTGGTCTAAAAAGTAGTCAAGGCTGGACTTCTGGAGCTATGTCTCTACACTGGATGGTCGTGTAGAGACCAACTTGCCAAGATTTAACTTCTGATTTAAACTGACACACAGGAAGCTACAGGAATTATCACAATTCACTCTCTTAGTTCACTTTCATATCCTTAGAGACATTCCCTATATTTAAACAATCTAAAAGCAACATTTTGGTGCAGGATCCTGCACAAAACTCAACTAATGAAAGAACCAGTGTTCTCCACTCAGTCCCTAGAACCTGTCTCTTCTGCTCTGCCACACAGTCATCACCCCATACCCTTTCTACACAGTGTCTTCACTGTGCCTGCCCTGCTCTATTTTTTGGCTTGTTGGCCTTTGTAAGGAGAACTGTTGCACATCTCTTAACAGTGCTGTTCATTTTTTATATCTGGATCAACTCAATCTCAGGGTCATTCTTCCTGAGTTTCTGCAATGGACGTGTCCCTCCTACAGTTCTGCACCAAAAGTGCTGCCCAACACAGACCCCACGGAACCACAGCTGCTGAGGAGCTTTGGGAGCAGGAAGCTGAAATCCATCCTTTCATGTAATTTCGAACTAGAATTCACATACCTTTTACCAAAACAAAGCAAACTTAATCCCCAAACTGCTTTATTTACATTCAGAAGTAACACGTCATAACCAAACTCAGTCAAAATCTTTTAATTTGTTTCACAGAGTTTATGGCCAGAAGAATTTATTCAACTCCCCAGTCAGAGCTGCTGTGTTTGACAATCCAGTACATCTCTGCCACTACCCTGATACTGAGCATAGTAATAAGCACCAGATTAACCCATTTGATCACTGGAGACCAAATTACTGAGATGGAGAACAAAAGAGAGATCAAAGTGCCACTAATGCCCTTAACCAGCCCCTTCAGGGATGGGGAAGTGACGAGGTGAGAATACATCCGTTGATTTAGGTAGATAATTCAGATCTCAACATGCACAGGAAGAGAATACACACCCAAAATTTCAGATAATTTGAACAGGGTGGCTGCAAGGGGAAACAGAGTCTTCCACAGAAATCTGGCAGCACAGGAGCAACCCTTACAACCTAGGCACATCCCAACCAATGTTCTCTCTGCTGCCTTTGAACACTGACCTACATGTTTGAGTGCCTTGCTCTGAGGCAAGGCCAATCCTTGATGCTCCTAAAAACAAGATGAAAAGATCCCAAGACAGCTCTTAGCCAACTCCTGCCTGAGCTGTGCTGGCAGCAGGCCCAAAGCTCCGAAGCATGAGATGTGATTACAATTCCTTCATGCAGCCTCAAAGTGTTGTGGGCAAATGAAAGGCTGAGCAGTGCTTCCTGTTCTTTACAGCCAGGGAAACAAGGGGAAAAATAAACAGGTATTAAAACGAAGTAATACATCACAGAAGTCAAAGACAGATGAGACCACCATGGCCATGCACACCACTTCTGTCTACTTTACACCTGTCCTGCTGCAGCCAAGCTCAAGACCTTGAATGGAGGGAAGGCCAAAAGAGTAATAAAATATCAATGTGCATTACTCGAGTATGATATATTCCCTTGTATTGAGATTCATTTTACATTTCTGCTTTGTTCATAACCCAAAATTTCACTTATTTGACCCTTGGCAATCCCTGCAATGTAGACTGTTGCGATACCGAAGATGACAGACCTGAAGATCAAACAACACTGCACGTTTCCCACTGTACTTACCTGTCACTTTTCTCAGTTTAGGCTAAAATTTGCTTGTTTTCAGGCTATGACTTTTGGGCAAAGTCCACAGAAAGCTTTTAGGCAAGGTTGTGAACATTTTAGACTTTTCAGGCATATTTTTGGTGTGTTTCACTGCATGGAAAGCCACTGAGATACATTAAATAAAAATACATGTCAATTTTTGTCCAAAATCCAGCCTGATACAACAGAGCCCTCTTTGATCATACTGAGTTGGTGTTGTTTGTATTACTCTGACAATTCTGAAAGTTTTCATTTAAAAATAATGAATACACATGCAGTTCAAAACAGCCTTCCTCAATCCATAGGAAATGCCCACCAAAGCTTCCACTTGATGGAGGCACAGAAAAAAAGTCATTTCTCTAATGGTTCAGAACCATTCCACCACAAATGCAGCCTGGCTGCAGCCACAGGGCAAGCACTGCAAGCACCACAGGGCCCTGTTTCCCTCCTCCTGTAATCTCAGCCCTCTGCCAGCTTATCTTTGGGAAATGTCCACTTGTTCCCTGGATGGATTCCAGGGCCTGTGCATGGCCAGACGTCCTCTACGGACTGCCGCTCACTCCAGCCCTGTGGGTTCAGCCTCCTGACCACGGATCTCCGCTCTGCTCCAGTCAGGAGCCTCCAGATCTGACTGTCACCTTTTTAGTACTGAAAATCTTCAGTTCAAGATGGATCTGCATCCACCATCATAAATAATTCAACTGCAACTACAACCAGCACCAGATGGTGCACTGGGAAGCTGGGAGATTTAGGTTTAAAGTCCTTTAAACTCCTTAAACGGGGAGCAGTTTCCTGTCACATGTTTTCTGGGTGAGGAAAGAAGACACACCATGGAAAGCTCCAGCTCAGCCTCTGTACGTGCTCCAGAGAGGGGTGGAGGTTCAGAAAGGGCCTCTGCACTCATGTTCTATGTCCAATTTCTAAGAGATCTGTTCAGGCCAAATGGTTTCTTACACACTACCAATGTCCCTGTGCTGGGTGACTACAGCCCTTTTGAGTCACCGCTTCATGTGCTCCCCAAGACAGTTTCTACTTTCACAGAATCACAGCATGGTTTGGGTTGGGAGGGACCTTGATGCTCAGCTTGTTCCACCCCTGCCATGGGCAGGGACACGTTCCGCTATCCCAGGCTGCTCCAAGCCCCATCCAGCCTGGTCTTGGGCACTTCCAAGGATCCAGGGGCAGCCACAGCTTCTCTGGGCACCCTGTGCCAGGGCCTCCCCATCCTCACAGGAAGAACTTTCTCCTAATATCTAATCTAAACCTACTGTCTTTTGGATTGACTCCATTCCTCATTGTCCTGTCACTCCAGGCCCTTGTAAGGAGTCTCTCTCCATCTTTCTTTGTCAGCTCTTTCAGGTAGTGGAAGGCCATGATCAGGTAACCCTGGAGCTTCTCTCTTCCAGGCTAAACAATTCCAAATCTCTCTGCCTTTCCTGAGCAGTATCTATGTCCCAAGTAAAAATGTGGGGTTTTTTCCTCTGTAGGAGCCATTCGTGTCAGTGTTTCAGTGCAATCTCCCATTAAAGGTTTGTGTCAGACTCAAACTTTTTGGTACTTAGGCACCCGTTTTTACTGTGCTGCAGTCAGGCCAAGCGGTTCCGTGATTGCTGCTCCCGAGGCAGCTCTTGCACATTACTTAACGCCAAGACAAGTCCGTGTGCTCCAGAACGAGCTGTTCCGAGGAAACTGCAGAACCTGCTCCTTTGAACTGCCTCCTATTGTGCTATCTGACCAGTTTATTCACACAGAATTGAAGTCCCCATTATCAGTTGGTTCGACTTTCCCACTTCTTTGATCTCTGTCAGCGTTATGCACTCAACATCCTTTTGTTGGTGCAGGAGCTGGGAGTACAGAAGACTATGCAGAAGACTGTATACAGGGAATATAGAAGGTATTTGGTGTGGGTTGGGAGTGTAAACCTGTGTGAGCACTGAAGGACAATTCCAATCCCAACTGCAGGTGCCCTGCAACACTAGGAACACTCTCCATGGTCCAGGGTGATCCCATAGGGTTCACTGCAGCAATTCCAAGGGATAATTATCACTGCTGTAATGAACACCATGCTCTAAATGGATCTGATTGATTTTCTCCTTCTGAGGTGTACATGCCACCTAAAAAAATGGTGATTCAGGCTGCTCCTTCAATTCTCACTCAATCCATCCTAAATAGATCAATTTGAATATTTTTTCAATAATTTTCTTTTTTTTTGGAAGGGGGGAAGAGGAGGAAGGAGGATGATCCTTGGTTTGGGGGTTCAGGGCCTTTAGGGAGCTTTTTCTGGGGTTTTTTTCAAGTTTGTTTTTATTTTCTCCAAGGTGTTTTGCTGCACTGATAAAACAATGCACTCTGTAGGTAAGTGAAAGTTGACTTTCTCCTACAATCCCCTCATTATGAAACTGCTGAGTTTGTACAGAAATGGAATAAAGTATTGTGAGACTTGCAATGAAATAATGGATGTCGGGAAAACTAGTTCTGCCCACTGCCTGCTCAATGAGACTGTGCCACTGTCCCACACATGCACTGGAATTTTCTGTGTCAGCATGTGAAGGGATTGGGATTGCTGCTCACTTTGCCCTCCCTGTAGTAATGTGAGGTTATCAATCTCCTTTTAAATATCATCAATAGGAACTTTTCCCAAACTTTTAACACTTTTCCCCAAATACTCGCCCTAGAACTAGATACTGTACCAACTCCTGCCACTCTGCACAGACTAAAGAATCATCCTTTCCCCTGTGTAGAAGACAGGGGTTATACTCAGAGATATTAATGCTCAGTTTTGATAATGAAATCCCTGAATCTTGATCATCCTTGAACTGTCCTAAACAAGACTGTAAGTGATGAACTATTTCTCAAATAAAAAGGTTTTTTTTCTTCCACAATTAGATTTGCACGTGTTGGAATTCAAATTAGAAAAATCTCCTTTCAACTCTCTCCAGTGACTCTCTCCTTTTCTTTCAAGACATTCCTTCTTTTCCTATCTACCTTCAAACTGACATCAACCCTCTGCAGTACCAAGTGGAGACAGAAGGAAACTGAGACTTACTCCTCAGAAGTCAGCCAATAGTGCAGCAGAAGTACCAAAAAAAGAGGCTGAAAAATCTCTGTAGCAGTTCTGTGAAAGGGAGTCCATCTGCAAACAGCCACAGGAGCTGCAATTCTGAGGGCATGTCCAATCCTGAGCTGCTCATGGATTGTCCATTGTCAGTAAGTTCCAAATATGTTCCTTCCAACCCATTTTCTAAAAGGTTTGGTTTCTCTATCTGTAACAAAGGACCAGTTTTTTACTCCCATGGGACTTTTAACAGCAGTCCAGGCTCCTGCAGTGTCCCATCAGAGATCACAGAATCCCAGACTGGTTTGGGTTGGAAGGGATCTTAAAACCCATCCAGTGCCACCCCTGCCATGGGCAGGGACACCTCCCACTGTCCCAGGTCACTCCAAGCCCTGCCCAACCTTGGGCACTGCCAGGGATCCAGGGGCAGCCACAGCTGCTCTGGGCACCCTGTGCCAGGGCCTGCCCACCTTCCCAGGGAAGGATTCCTTCCCGATTGAAACTTCCAGACCTAAACTTCCAGTTTGGAAACTGCCAGTGAGTTCCCCGGGTGCTTCCTGCATGCAGCAAGAGTTAAAGCTCAGAGCAGGTGCTCCCTGAACAAGCTGGAGCACTGCACAAGCCTGGAGATGATTTCTGCAAGAAGTCTGAGGTGTTGGTTTTTTGACCTATAAAGGCTTAAGTGGCTCTGCCTGCTTGAGAAATTCCTCTTCCTTTGCATCACAGGGCAGCAGCAGCAGCGTTGGGTTACACTGGCAGGGCTTCTCTTCCTGCTCACCCACTGGGCAGCCGTGGAAATCCAGAGATTTCCCACAAAACTGCTCACAGGGGCAAAGGCTGTGAGGGGGAGTTCAACCCTGGGGTTCTTTTATTGCAGGTAAAGAGGATATTGCTAAAGTTGGCTTCGAAGATGCAACACAGCACAATCAAAGTCCATTTCTGTAGATGGTCCTGGAAAATAGGGCAGGGAGAAATGAAACCAGGAAAACATTCTGGCAGAAGCACCTTTGGTGAGGCTCCATCACTTATATCCAGAATTTTCTGTATTAAATTAAGAATGCATTTCTAAAAATATATTGACCAGGGCACTATGAAGATAACTCTAAGTCATAATAAAGAGAACCTGACTTGACTACAGGGCCAACTCTGCACCACTGATCCTTGGGCAATCCTATTCTACCTCTGAAGGAAGAGAGCATTGCTTCGGAAACAGGACTGGGCCACCCATGCCTCTCCTCCAAGCTAAGCCCTGCAGTTTGTGTTCTCCTGGACAGGCTGACTGCACCTTACAGAGTCTGACAAAACCAAGACCTACCCAAAAATACTGTAAAAACCTCACTTCTTGACTCAATAACTGTAAATGTGCCACATTATATCCCTACACTACATTTGAAGAAGCAATTGTGCAGGTATGTGTGCACAGCCTAAGTTTATTTATGAAGTAAGAGTTCCAGTGACATCAAAATTAAGCACATGACCCAAAGTTTTTGCAAGATTGGGATGCTGACAACCATGTGCAAAATGAGATCTCCCAATAAAGCCTGGTTCTGGTGCATTTAATATCCCACTACCTAAAAGCAAACTGAAAAGAATTCCTCCCACGAATTTCTTACTTATTTTGCGCCTGAAGAGTTACATCCCCATTTCTCATTCTCTCTTTCCCAGGGTTAGAAGCCCCTGCAGGATCAGGACCTGAACAATTCTAAACGTCATTCTGCAGGCCAAGTTTCAATATTTAGCAGCAGAATTGGAAACCCCAGCAGGAGACCTGCAGCAGAGGTCCCAGGTACGCTTGGCTAAGCCCTCCCTGAAGTCGGTGCCTGGCACCGGGCAAACATCCTGCTGCAGGAGGCACAGCCTGACCCCCTGTCCCAGCGCTGCCGCCGACACCGGGACTTCCCACTCTGCACGCAGAGGGACGTGCAACAGGAGCTCACCCGAGCACACGCACAGGCAGAGTGCAGGCCCGAGAACACACCCAGGGCACGCCAGTGTCTGTGTGCCCAAACTCAGCAGGCTGGATTAGAGCTTCCCCAGCCCTCTCCCTCTGGAGGATGACTTTTAAAGGATGAAATTGGAAACACAGCTTTTGATTCCAAACACCTGGTTGGTGCTGCTGTGATGGCACAAAATGCCCATTTGGTATTGCTGCATTTGGTTAGAAAGCTCCACACATCCCTCAGGAGAGGTTATCATCCCCCCGTTTCCAAAACGTCCCACTCTATACTTTGTGCTCGGTTGCAACACCACTGTAGTTTTTGTAAGGAATAAATATTGACTTTCCTGGACATTGCCTCACAACAGAAGAGGACCTTGAGTACATTTGTCTCAGATTTTTTTTTTAGCCTGGTAGTATAATTTTATAGCAGAGCTTTCATTCTGAGGAGTTCAAAAAGCATGGAAAAGCAGGTTTTATTCATGTCACAAATTGTCCATGTTTGCTTTCAGACAGGTGACCATGATCTAAAGCTGGCTCAACTGTCTTTCTCTTCTTAAAAAAACTGCACAAAATGTCTTACTTTCATTTAAATTTCCAAACTACAGATTTAATTAAGATTTCAACATACCCCATTTGGAAAGTCCTGGAAAAATCCAGGAGAAAATTAAGACTCAATATTAATGCAAGCTATTTTGTCGGGGTTTTTTTTGTTCTCAAGAATAAAGCACACAATTGCCAGGCAGATGAGCCACAGAACAGACAGAGTGCACACCAGGTCTCAGGAAACTGAGCTCCAGCCTCAGCGTGTGCAGGAAATGGGTCTGTTCAGTGAATGGCCCAGCTCTGGGGGTGCAGCACCTGCACCTCCTGCCCAGGTGTGGAGATACTCTCCTCTTAATAAAGGTCAGAGAACAGCATTAATTCGTCTATAAAAATACATGGTGGTGACACCACTGGAGCTCCCGTGTAGGTAACATTCACCCTTCAGGTACAGGCAACAACAAGCAGGACCAGGGATTCCGGTGGCCACAGCCAAGATGGGTTTTGGAGCCGAAACATAACCCCGACCTCGGCAGAGGGTGTGGAAAACCTCATGAATTTCAGAGAAAAAAAATACTAATCCTGTTTTCTGTCAGATGTTTCACATCCCGACATGTGACTCGACACATTCAGCTTTATAACATCAATTAAGATACGAAATAATCTCCATGGAATCAGCCGACCACATCCACAATTCAGCAGCAATAAGGCACAGCCACAGCTCGGCCCCGGAGGAAGGCTCAGCCCTTTGCACGACGGCGTCCCCTCGGCCCCTGTGACCAAACCCGCGGGGACAGCGCACGGAGCACGGCACAAATCCACAAATGCTCAAATCCACGCCGGGACACGAAACCCAAGGCAGGGAGCAGCGCAGCCAGGAGGGAAAGGGGACAGGCTGGGGCCGCAGCGGGGCCAGGCACCGCTGCTCTTACCTGGAGCAGTTTCCCTTCGGCCGGAGTCACCTCGGCGACGTTGGCGAACTCCCCTTCCAGGATGATGGGCTCCACCTTGAGCGGGATGACCCTGATGATGGCTTTCTGCGCCGCCGCCCGCTCCGACTCCACGGCCGCCGCCAGCGCCAGCCCGGTGTGGCCCAGTGCTGCCTGCAGGGTCGCCATGAGCAGCCAAGGCCAGAGGACAGCCAGCTGCACCTGGGGGCCAGCACTCATGCTACCAGCAGCGGGCTCCGGCCGCTCATACCGCTCGGCAACGCGTCCTCAGCGCGGCGGGCCCGGCGGCGGCTCCGCTCGCGGGGCTCCGAGCCGGCTCCGCGCAGAGCCAGCGGCCGCACAGCGGGCTCGGTCACCGCCAGCGCGGCTCCCCGGCCACGCCGGCTCTCGCCATCGCCGCTCCTCTCGCCCCGTGCCACGTGCTCGGAGGCCCCCGGGAGCTCAGAGGCAT
>WEKY01021704.1:217801-285928 GCA_013390045.1 Picathartes gymnocephalus
CGCGCTGCCCCGCGGGGCGCTGCCCATCGCCCCCGCGCTCCGGCTCGGCCTCGGGGAGGTTCCAGGTCGGGCTGATGTCACAGTTGTGGAATTCCGCCGCTCGGGCTCCGCGGAGCGTGCAGGATGCTGCGGGCCGCAGCCGCGGGCTCGGGCCGGAGCGGGGCTGCGGGAGGGCACCGGGAGCCCACCGGGGGCAGCGCGGGCCGGGACCCGTGCCCGCTGCTCCTGGAGAACGGGCGCAGGAAAGCGAACTGGGCAGCGAGCGGGGTTGTGACACCCCTTGAGGCACTCACGGAAATGAGTAAATGATGCAAACGAGGAGTTGGTCCCTTCTTTTGTAAACTTGTCTCTGTGCTGAGGGTTATTTGTCGTGACAGCCACAACTACTAAAACACGAAGCGTGTTTTCAACACTCGATCACCTGCAATTTAAAACTCAGAGAAAATGCAAATCAACACCCATTGTCTGTTTAAAAACTCACTGCAGATTCAGTATAAAATGTCATTACCTATTTAAATATCCATATACTTATCTAAATATCAATACACCTATGAAATATCAATATACTACAACTACATACATCTAACTACATATGTAAATGTAACTATATACACATATAACTATATATAACTATACACACATATCAATATAACTATACATAAAAATATAACTGTATCCTGTAACTATAGACATATATAACTATAACTCTATACACACATATATAAATATAGCTGTGCACAGATATAAATATAACTATATACATAGGGAGCCCAGCTGGCAGCTGCTGCACATTTTCACATGCTCTCTCTTGTTTCTTCCTTTCCAAAGCACCCTCACTTGAAAGGCACATCTGCCAGCAGATGGAGATCTAGGAAGAAGCAGGAATGCTGAGTAAATCTGGGGCTTTGTGTGTGTCCCCTGGCACACACAGGGAGGGTGTGCTCCTATCAGGGACTTGAAAATACAGCTCCAACTCGGGAGTTTGAGGCCTGCAGTTGAAAGAAGAGGAATCCTTGTACTTCTTCAAACTTTACATATAGAATAAGAACAACTAAACAAATTATCAGCGAAGTGCTCCCATGCTCCAAGATCATTGCCTTCCCTTCCATGGGTACCAGCTGCCCACCGTTAATTACTCTAAAGGCTTGCAGGACCTGCAGGAATGTCCCACTTGTGACACTCACACCTTCCCCAGTCCATGAAGGGCTCGACTGCCTCAGAGTTGCCAAGGCTGGTGCCAGGATCCTGCAGAAAACTCAAGCTGTGACAGAGGGCACAAAGAAGAGGCTCCTTTTTCTTTTTGTAAATTATCCTAATTCGGGGCACTATGGGAATATTTCCAATATCTGGTCAAGAAAGTGAACACACACCCTTAAGTCCCCACAGTAGCCCTGGGAATGGTACCCAGGAGAGCTTTAATCTCTCAGCAGAGACATTCACATCTGAGGCAAAGAACTGCAGCCCTTGTTCTTGCTCTGTACGGACAAAGACACTTCATTCCATCCTTAAATGTTTCACACTGATGGGCGTTATGAGCTGAATTATTAACTAGCACCATTATCTGGAATCTACAAACTCCCCTTTGAAGTGAGCACCAGCTCTTCCAACTCCACCAGTAGCTCCTGGATGCACAGCTGGGAGGGAAAGAGCTTCCTACGTGGCTGAAGGCCAGCTTTGGCACCAGCTTTGGCTCTAAAATGGATCCAGAGGGCTCTTGCTGTCCTCTTCTGTCTCACTAATCTGTGGACATTCAGGTTTCTCCTCTCATTACTAGATTAGAGGATTGTTTGGCCTCAGATGTTCTGCTGCTGGTTTTTCTCATGTACTCCAGAATAGATATCAGCAGGCTGGTACAACATTTATTTTGTGATTTGAGATGAAATATTTGGACTTCTACATCAACTTAATCTGTTTGGTGGGGCTTTTTCCCAGTTACTTCCAGAGTCACCTCATTACTCAGCGTTTCCTTTGGAGCACTGTCACCCTCAGCAAACACATCTGTGGACATCAGGTCCAAATTGTGACATCCAGGTTTCTGACAACTCCCAGAACTTCAGGTTTTAATTACTAATTTAATTAATACCTTTTCATGGAAGAGGAATTAGTGTAAGCATCTCTGCAGAAGTGTGTTGGTAACAACACTGCGAGGCTGTACAAGTGTCATGTTTTAACTGTAGTATTTAAGGATTCACACTGCCACCAATAACTAAAGCATTCCTATCTCCCCTTTCTTTAATAGTCTCAAAGTAGTTTTCTCGGCAATCTCTAAGAAAAAGTCAAATCTCTGTTTACCAAGGGAGAGGAAATTGCTCCCATGAGGTTTTCCAGCTGAATCTGTCCCTTCTAGAGATTCAGTCAGATGCTGAGCTCCTGAATATTCCCAGATCACACTAATGTTCTCCTAAAAAAACAAAAAAAAAGGAGGGAGGGAGGGAGGGAGGAAGGAAGGAAGGAAGGAAGGAAGGAAGGAAGGAAGGAAGGAAGGAAGGAAGGAAGATCACTCAATATTTCCCTGTAATTACTTCAGGATAAAATACTAACTATTCTTCTCCACCCCAGAAGGGCATCTAAGCGGAGGTGAACACTGCCTGGGTGTGTTACATAATCCATTTCTAACTCAGGATTGAGGGTGCCTTCAAACAACCTTCAAAGCAGAAAGAAGACAAGGAGAAGTTTGAAACCAACAAGTCCTACCCAAGTGAAACCATGAACCCCATTTTAACAACCAGTGTCTGTCCTGCTTCTTCTCCTTCTGGAGATAAATCAGAGTTAAAGGACACTGGAAAGGTAATTTCTTTTGACAAAGATGAGTCATATAAATATGATTAAGAGAAACTCAGGCATACTTAAAAAACAGGTTTATTTTGGAAGAGATCTAGGTATGAAGGGTTAGTCCTTAGTGCCTGATTAGCCTCAGACTTTCTGGCTGAGGTAATGGTCAATAAAAAGCTAATTCCACAGATGAATTAATGAAAAGAGGAAGACACAGGATCACCTGCTAGGGGAGGCAAGTCCTGCTGTGACCCATGCAGACGTGACAGCCTGCAGACAGCATCAGCTGTGGAGGGGGGCAAAGGAGGGGAAGAGAAAAAAGCTGGAATTGGAGAAGTTTAGGGGTGAAGTTAAGCAAAGCCTTTCCATTAAAGGCAAGCCACCTTTGTATTTTTATGATCTAGGTTTAAACATAGCTTTAATTTAATTTTTTTTTTCAGCTTTTCATTATTTTTTTAAACCATGAACAAGGTGTTTCACTTTTGCTCCATTAGTTGATTATTGGTCTGAAGCAGCCAGGATTTCAGGTAAGATCCTGGTTCCCAATTCAACTGCCCAGGGGTGCATGAGCTCATCCTGCCAAAGCCAATAAACCCACCCACACTGCAACTTCTGCCTCTTCTCAGGGACCTCAGACATCTTCTGGGATGCTACTGGATCTCACAAGCATTTCAAACTGGAAAAGGTGCCCAAAATGCAATTTAAATCCTTTTAGTTTCTCCAGCTAGGACAGACAAGGATGAGACAGGGGAGCAGTGAAACAATGAAAAGGGACAAAAAATGGAGAAGTCAGGACTCAAAAGATTGATGGTTTGCTAGTCACTTGAGCTCCAAAGGAAAAATGGTCAAATTTAGCCAAAGTGGTGAAAGGGAAGATGGGAATTTCATTGACAACCAGCCCTTTTCAGGGACTGCCATGGCTAAACCAAAAGCTTTGGAATAATTTTCTATCCCAAACATCCATTCTGAGATAAGTTTTGTGATTGTGACTCCCATCACTCTGAGCCTCAAGTCCTGGATGAAAAAGAAGCTCATGATGAAAGTGAGAGGACAAAGGTGGGCTGGGTGAGAAATAAATATTGGAATATCAGTATGGCCATTCCCATCCCTACATCAACACGTTATCCCAGCCATAGCCTGACCAAGTTGGATATGGTTGGATAAATTTGGATAAGCTTATATTAAAAAAAAAAAATCATTAATAAAAGACAGAGATTGATATTTGCAAGGCAGGAAACTGGATGATCAAGCTTGGGTAGGTCGAGCCTTTTTCAACACACATAAGCATAACTTGCTTTGCTTGTCCTTTGTGAGGGGGAAAAGAAGGATAAGCATTATGCTGTAGTAGAAAAGGAAGCCCTTGCATTTTTACTTCAGATCTTTTGATATCTGACAAGCCAGGCCCTCCAAGTAAGGAGCACTTTCCACTGCAATGATACAAAGTATTTAGAGTAAGTCCTGTAGTTCTCTTTAATAAAACACCTTGGAGGTGGGGCCGATTCCAAAAGTCACTGGAGTTTTTCTCATTCATCAAGTGAAACTCAGGGCAGCAAAAAGCTGTCTGGGAAAAAAAGTGGAGCAATTTCCCAGTCTTTTCATAATAATAAAGAATCTCTTTTTGTCCAGGCAAGGACATTCTTCAAAGATAAATACAGACTCGTTAACTAAGATAAATTCTGGTGAAGTCAAGCAAAAAACTTTTGAAGAACAAACCACTGCACTGATGAGGACACCCACTATGCTGCTGCCCTTGGATTACAGCAGTGCTCGTTTCATGTTCAGGCCTTCTTTGAAATAGATATTTGTAACTCACAATGCTTTGCCTTTCTCAAGCAGATCCATTTTCCAATTCCCAGTCTTCATTCCAGAAGTCCAGAAGCCTCCAGGTCTCCCACGGAGTCTCCCCTGCTCTCCCCTGCTCCCTGAGCTCCCCTGGAAGGTGCTGCTGCCGTGCCTGGGGAGCTGCAGGACCAGCACAGCCACGGAGAGCGGCTGAAGCACCCCGTGGTGGGGCTGGAGGACCCAAACACAGCCCCCAGACTCCCAGAGTTACTGCTCAGTTTGCAGAGTGCTATGGCTTACTTTGATTAAACATTTCAATAATCACCCAGTAAAATAAATTCCAGAAATGTATTCTTACCTTCCAAGTGATTTAAAGACTGATTTCTTTGTCTACAAAAACATTTACTCTAATATGTGTTACATATTCTATTTATTGTATATATATTGTATTTATTTTATAAATATTCTAATAAATATTGAAAGTATTCATTGGAAAATTGATCTACACACATGTAGGAACTCCATAACCACAGTCTTCAGTGTTTTACTATCAGCCTTTTGATTTGGCTGCTTGACTTTATCATCACAGCAAGCCACAGAAAGTGCATTCACATAGTGAATTTAATTTCACAGTGAAATTAAATGCTGATTTTATTTTAAAAATCAACTTTGTAGATGAGGCAGTTTTCTGCAGGTATTACTTGGTGACACACAGACATAATTTAAAAGCAAAGGCATTATTTGCAGGACAGACAGTCTTTATACTCCGAAATTTTCTGAGCAAGAGAGAAATCCTTGATGAAACCAAATTTAGTCCAATGCTGATAATCAGTAAATGTAACAATTATAACTTGAGATGGCAAACAGCTCAGATAATTAACTTGCAGTGCCTGGCACTTGCATGGGATTCTACATGAGATCATTGCTATGGTAACCGAGAAGGTTTTTAATATCTCTGCCTATTGCCCTTTTTAATAGGGTGTTGCTGTGTTTTTGTGCTGTTTGGAGCAACCAACCTGGGAGCTGAACAACACAGAAAGAGCTGGTGGCCATCATTCCAAAGCAGCAGATGTGGGAGTGACTCACCTTACCCAAAAGCTGATTCTGAGCAGCTTTATGATGAAATCTGGGCATCTTTGAGAACATTCTGTGACCTGTGAACGGAGTACAATCCTGGATACTGCCAAAAAGCCTAAATGATACCTGTGTAACTCATTACTATCTCCAAAGTGTGTCTGCAAACCTGAGAAACCAACAAAAGAAACGTTTGAAGGGCTCTAGGGAGGACGAAGTGAGAGAGCAATGGCAAAGGAGAAATTTCTTGTAGCTTGTGGGAATGATTCCAAGGGAAAACAAACACATACTACAGAAAAACCCAACCTGCTAAGAAAAGAAAAGGAAAGATCTAAAGGGGAAAAGTGCTTGTGGAATAGGAAATAAGTGTAAGACATCAAATCCAGATCACATGCTATAAAAAGCTACAAGCAAAAAGCCAAAACCACTGAAGGAAGCATTTGCTGAGGGCAGAGATATCAAAGGGGAAGGTAGCAATTAATTTCTAAGACTTGAAAATTGAATCAAGAGTCAACAAACAGACCCAGGAGACTTCACTCACAGGATCTCATCCTGCCCTCTTAATTGGAGAGAAGTTTCTAAGCTCTTTTGTCTAAGATAGGGTTGATCCAGTCCTGCCCAGGAGAAATTACCAGCTACAGCCCATTCTCTCACTGGCTGTTATGAAAGAGCTGGCAGGGAACAATGATCTCCTTTGAGTACTATGGAAACAGGAGTGAATGGCATCTTATGGAATAAATCAATATTTACTGATAAATTACAAAAAACCACAGCCCCTTCATTCTTCCAAACCAGAGAGATTAGCCTTAGAATAAATTTGGGTTGGGAGAGGTACTTGGGCCTAGCGAAGCTCTGGATGGACTCTGCAGCTCAGCAGGAACACACCAGGGAAGGCACATGGATGGGGGACAGTCCCCAAGGTGGGGCAGGGCTCTCCGTGCCAGAGAAAATGCAGCTGAGGGAACTGAGACAGAAGGGTTTAAAATCATGGGCGGTGAGAGGGGCGTGGATGGAGGCCCAGTCACACCAAGGCCAAGTGGAGATTGCATGCAGGAGGCTCACAAGAGGCAGGGGAAGGTGGCTCTGGGCACAGCAGCCCCGCAGTGAAGTCCTTGGCACAGTCACTGTCTGCACCAGCTGGGAGAAGGGAATTCATGGAAGTGCAATCCACCAAGGGCTACCAAATACAACTTGTGTTATGGTTTGATTATTCCCTCAGCCCACACGGAATCACAGAATCATTTGGATTGAGAAAGCCCTCCCAGACCATCGAGTCCAAGCTGTGACTGATGCCCACCTTGTCCCATCTGTAAGCCCAGAGCCCTGAGTGCCACATCCAGCCCTTCCTTGGACATCTCCAGGGATGGGGACTCCAAACCTCCCTGGGCAGCCCTGCCAAGGCCTGTCACCCTGTCACCCTGTCAGTGAGGAAATACCCTCTTTTGGAAGTATTTTGGAAATGCATCAGTCCCTGCTTGCTGTGCTCCTGCCTCCTCCTTGGGCACTGCTGTCAGAGGAGACAATGAGCTTTGGGATGGGAGTTTGGGCTGACCAAGGCCAGTGTTCTTATCTCCAAAGCAGAGATCTGTTCATCAGATAATTATTCAGACAGTCACTAAATCCTGCTTTCGCAAAACTGGAAAAAAATGGATTAATTGGATAGAAATAAGCATGTGAAATCTAGCTGGAGGGATGGTAACACTAATCCCACATTCTTACAGACACCTTCCTCTTGAGACAACATTATTTTGTGGCTCTCAGAGTTCCAGTAAAGAACAAATTAATCCTCACTTTAGCTGAAGGCACAAAGGCTGCAGCTTTACCAGTTCCAGTATCCAGTTTCACTCTTTGGCACAGAGGGTGTTAATACTGGGAAAATCTCTTACTCTTCCATTCCAGAGCTGCCACCTCCAAACAGCCTGGTGCGAATGGCCCCACGCCAAGCACTGAACTAAGCCCAGCACTTTTGGGGAGAGCTCTCACCAGCCCGGTGGTCCAATGAACAAGACCCCTGGGTACCTTTCCTGGTGGGGTCTGCACTCAGGAGGGGCTCACGTTGGTACTGAGAGCTTTGCACAGGTCCCAGGGCTACCTGTGAGCTCAGGAAGCTGCAAGCCCAGAAATCCAGCTCTGTGGGCCCAGCACAGAAAGGACCTGGAGCTGCTGGAGGAGCCCAGAGGAGGCCCCAGGATGATCAGGGGGATGGAGCAGCTCTGCTGGGAGGAAAGGCTGGCACAGCTGGCATTGTTCACCTGGAGAGGAGCAGCTTCGTGACCTTCCAGTGCCTGAAGGAGCCAACAAGAAAGATGGAGAGAGACAATTTACAAAAGCCTGACAGGACAGGGGGGTAATGGCTTCCCACTGCCAGAGGGCAGGGATAGATGAGATTTTGGGAAGAAATTTTTGGCTCTGAGGGTGGTGAGACCATGGCACAGGGTGCCCAGAGAAGCTGTGGCTTCCCCTGGATCCCTGGCAGTGCCCAAGGCCCGGCTGGACAGGGCTTGGAGCACCCTAGGATGGTGGGAGGTGTCCCTGCCCATGGCAGGGGTGAAATGAGATGAGTTTTAAGGTCCCTTCCAAATCAACCCATTCCATGTTTTTATGGTTCTATGAAATAAATGCAAATCCAACACAATCAGCATCAGATCTGTTCCAAGCTTGAAGCAGCATGTGCTACATCATTTATCCAAAGATCTGTCGGAAATTGAAGGAATGCCTGGATCATTTCCAGACACTGTGGGTAGGAACAGGCATCAAAAGGGGTTATCACCAGCTCAGTTGGGCCAAAGGACACGAGACTGACACTCTTCAGCCTTTCCCATCCCACTCGGGCACACGCTGCACGGGAAATACCAAGGAAGAACCTTAACAGCATCCTTGCACTGTGGACTTAAAAAGTCAGGCCCAAACATTATGCTTAAGGGGAGGTCGTTACTCATCTGGGGTCACCACAACTCAAAGCTGTGCATGAAATTAGGGAATGCAGCTGTGCCTGTTCCTGCCCGACATGGAACATGTCTGGATACAAAATCTGCAAGTTCTGGTCCTTTACCAACCAAAGGACTGATGCAAATGAAAATGATCTCTTCATTGAAAGGAATAAAGTCTCTTCAGGAAGGGAAAATGGGGGAGACAATGTCTGCACGTGGACAGCCAGGTGGGATAATTGCCTTCCTGCCACGGCCCCACAGGTCTGGCAGCTGGCGACTCTCTGCACACTTGACGAACGAATAGGCTCGTCGGAAAGAAATGAATTGTCTTCCAAAGGCATCCATCTAAGAAAGCTGGAGTGACTCAAGCTCTGGGAGGTGCCTGTTTCTCTCCACTGACTCTCTGTGCAATCCCTGTGCAAGCCCAGGCACATCCAACTGAGTATTACACATTCAGATGAATCTTAGGCAAGATGAATCCTACAACGAGTTTTACAAGTGCATTACTAATGCAGCTACTCTGCTTTTCTCAAGGGAAAATGTGGTGCTCTCCACACTGTGTTAAAACAGATGTTTTCAGCTGCTTTTTATTTGAAGAGTCCCTTTTGGCCATGTGAATTTTAAGCCCTGCATACAAAGACATTTATCTGAACGGGGGTGGATCACCCAGAGCACCATGACTGCTCTGAGGTTACCACTCGCCATGAAGATGACCCTGGGCAAAAGAACCCTCAGCCACTGATGCATTTGAAGGTGTGACTGGAAATGCAAGGTCAGGTGGCATCAATAGCTCCCATTTCTCACACAGCCTCCTTGAGTGATTTTTTGTTATTCTCTGATAATAAAGCTTCACTGCATTTCTTTGATCCAGCCCTGCCTCTAGAAAAGGTTTGGCCAATAGTTGAAAGCAAACAGAACTAAATCCTTCAAACACTTATGGTCTAAAAGACTCAGGTGGGCATCTTTTCTTTTCCTGCTCTCACAGTGAAAAACACAGAGAAATCTTCTTGTCGCTGAAGTCAACAAAGAAGTTTGAATACACATAAAAAGAAACTTTTTGACAAAGTTCTACTTTGAATTAATTTAATGGGACTTCAACAGTGACATCAAAAGAGCCAAGATTGAAAATATATTCTTTAGTCCCCTCACTTAGGAAATACATATTTGAAGGTGAAGTATCCCTGTGCAGATAAGCTGATCTTGCTGCTGTGCCCTTAAGATGAAGGGAAGAAGAGGTTTTTATGTGGATACAAGAAGAAATAAGCTTTCAGCATTCTGCATGTTACAGTGTAGAGAAGGAAGGAGAGTGGAGAGATTAAAAGATACATGGAATCACAGAATTAAAGAATGGTTTGGGGTGGGAGGGACCTTAAAGGCCATCCAGTGCCACCCCTGCCATGGTGAGAAATTTTAACAGAACCATTTTGGACAAAAGGAAAAGTCAAGACTTTTGTACTGTCTGCTCTTCAGTGTACAAAAGAATACAACATAAAGAAGTTAGGCAAGAAAAAAAATATGAGCAGAATGAACTATTCTACACAGTATTTTTGACTAATCTTTGCCTTTAAAAACATAACCTGGGAAAACTTGAGACTGAGAACTTTTCAATATGTCATCAGGTCTTTATTGTCCTAATTTTGCTTAATTAAAAACAAAAATATATGAATATTAGCCTAACAGTGACTAGTTGTGGACAAATGTTTTTCTCCTCACCCTTTAACCTCAGCAGGGACTGTCTGGAAATCACCAGGGAATGCTCAAAGTCTGAAGGACAGGAATGCCAAACAGAGAATCTTTTGGCTTTAAAGGTTTCTCTTCCCTTTAGACTTTCCACTTTCTATCCAATTCTCACTTGAGATATACACACAACAGAGCATTGCAGAAATCTATGTAAAAGTATCACTTTTAACTCTCTTTTTGACAAGCAAATGCAGAAATTCTTTTCATACCTGAAGGACGGGGGTCCTGCACTGGGGATGTGCAGGGCTGGGGAACAGAAGCGGCCAGGGTTGAGCCCATTGCTGAGGCAGCCAGAGTGGAAACTCCTTTCCCTGGAAGAGCCTGGGACTCTTCCTGCCTCTGGGATGAGTTTGTTATGTAAAAGCATGGAAAGAAAGTGCCCTGGTGATAAAAGTGCCCTGAGTCTGCAGTGCTGTAGGGGGTACACGAGGAAGTGAAAGGAGTGTTGGGGATAGGGCTTCTCCCAGGCAGTGAAAGGCAGCACGAGGAACTGAGGCTCCACCACGTTTTGGGGGAGCAGGACCACCTTTGCTGCAGCACAGCTGGCCCAGAACCAGGCTGTGTCCCCACCCTGAGCTCAGCGTGCTGCTGCAGGGGCAGGAGGGCAGTGCCAGCCCATCTCTATGCAGAGCTCAGCCTCCTCCAGCCTCAGGAACAAGTCACCAGTGCTCAGAAATGCACTGGAAATCCCCACGTGCAGGAGCCACTAAACCAAAGCAAAGTCATTCAGAAAGTGCTACGTGTTAAACCTGACAATATGGTCAAAACCCTTGGAGATCCCAAAGCCAGGCTTCACCAGAACTCCAGCGCTGGCAGCTCCTGGACAACCTGGGGAAGGGCAATGTCCAGATCCTCCAGGTGACACTGAAAGCGCTTTATGACAAGGCATTTTGTCAAAAATAAAAATTCTCAGTCAACTTTTTTTCCCAGTCAGCTCAACTAGTTCAGTTTAGACTAAAATATCCCAAACTTTGCCATTTTGTCATTTCGTAGATATTCTCTTTATTTTTCCTCTTAGCTTCCTCTCTTGCTGGTTATTTCATTAAATGAGCTCTTAAGCTGTGACAGTTTGATTCCTATTAGAGGCTGCAGTGACTTTGTTCAGACACTGACAGCAACACCCAGGATCCCTGAATTCCTACAATAATCCCTCCATTTGTGCATTTTCTGTAGAGATGTCCCACGCCAAGTACAAATTTCAGGATAATTTACACCAAAACAGTTCATCCAGCAGCCTGACTTTCTCACCCTGGAGTTCCCAATTCTCACTCTAAAGGAATTTTTAAAAATAGCCTCACTTTTACCTCCTTCTGTCCTCTGACAGGCCAGGTTAGACAGGGCTTGGAGCAACCTGGTCTAGTGGGAGGTGTCCCTGCCCATGGCAGAGGGTGGAACTGGATGGGCTTTAACGTTCCTTCCATCCCAAACCATTCCATGATTCTACGATGGGAACGAACTCAAGATGCACAACTTACAGTCATCATTCTGCAAGGTCACATTAAATCATTAAAAATCACTAAATAAATACAACTTGGCCCTGAGAATATATTAAGAGTTAACGTTCAGGACTGATTATTGCCAGCTCAGGAACAGCAGAAAGTATTTTTATTTTAATCAGTATTTTTACCATATATTAACAGAGAATAACCAGACATCTGAGAATTCTCTTGTTTATATTTTACCTTTGGACAGGGAAATTATGATTGTCTGGTCTTAACGTATCAACAAGACAGCACAGGATGCCAAGCTGGGCAGCACGGTTGCTTGACTGCAGCTGTTCCTGGATGTTTAACAGAGAGTTCCATGTTGCAAGACATTTGGAACAGACTGACGCTTTGCAAACAAAAATATCTTTTATCTCTCAAATTACCTCACATTTCAGCAAAGCAATGCCTAAATCATCAGAACAGGGAATTGTCAGCCTTTCAGAACTCAGCTGTGCATGAAACCTGATGTTTGCCTTGTTCTGTCTTTCTAGAAACTGAGACTCCGAGAACCAAAGCTCCCGAAAACTGCATCCGATAGAAACAGAGGCCAAAAAATCAAAAGGCTGTGCCTTAGCATTTGTTCTACCACTGCCCTGCAGTGCATCAGTCAGAGCAGGCTGCACTGAGGAAGTCTCTGATGACTCATCTTAGTCTTAACAATGTTAATATCAAATCTTAAATTCTTCCTCACTTGGTGCTGAGGTGAGTTTTTTGCCTTCTCAAATGCTTAGTTTTGTTTTATTGGTATTACCGGTGAAGTCCCACATACAACCCAGAAAACACCTCAGGAATCAGATGGCAATTCCTGCTCTGAAACAGTAACCAAAAATAAGGATTGGGATACCCTGCCCTGTGCTAAAGGTGGGTGCTGCTGCGGGAAGCAGAGCAGCACACGGAGCTGCCGGGTTCGGGCCGGCTGAGCCGGGAACCAGCACATCCTCCCTTCATGGAAAACAACCCTTTCTCTACCCTGGGTGACCTGAGCAGCCACCAGGGCAGGTCCCCTCATCCCTCAGCATCCCAACCCCCCCACCCCCGCGTGTCCCCTCACCCCACATCGCTCCCATGGGCTGTGTCTGGCGGGGGTGACACCCTGGATGTTTGGGGTAAAAAGGCAGGAAATGGGAGCTCCAGTCCGAAGAGGAGCAGCTGAGGGAGCTGGGAAAGGGGCTCAGCCTGGAGAAAAGGAGGCTCAGGGGGGACCTTGTGGCTCTGCACAACTCCCTGCCAGGAGGGGCAGTGAGGGGGGTCGGGCTCTGCTCCCAGGGAACAGGGACCGGAGGAGAGGGAACGGCCTCAGGCTGGGCCAGGAGAGGCTCAGGGTGGATACTGGAGAAATTCCTTCTGGAAAGGTTTGTCAAGCCCTGGCACAGCTGCCCAGGGCAGTGGTGGAGTCCCCATCCCTGGAGGGGTTTAACAGCCCTGTGGATGTGGCACCTGGGGACATGGGGCAGGGGTGGCCTTGGCAGTGCTGGGGATGGTTGGACTCAGTGATCTCAGAGTTTTTCCAACCTTAATTATCCTGTGATTCTAAAGCTCCATGAGCAACCTAAGCTCAGTGAGACTGAAGCTGTGTTCTGCTTTGAGCAACTTTTTTTTGTTTCAAATTATAATAATTTTAAACTTACTGGAGGCTACATCTTTCATCTACAGACAATTATTTTATCTTAGGAGACACAAAGATACCCAAGGTCCCATAAACAAATGGCAACACCCCAAGTTCACTTTCACAGAAGCCCAAGATTTTGGGAGAGAAATGTGTGAACTATCACTGAAAATGGACTGGGCAGACACTCACACAGCTCAGAAAGCTCAGATATCCTTCCTGGCCGTCTCTCACTTTGAACTGTCTCCTGCATAGCACTGGCACAGTTCACAAGGCCACACGTCACCTTCCTCTTCCTCTTCTCCCTCCACATCCCCAGCAGTTTCAGTGTTATCCATTAACACACCTGAATAACCCCAGGCCTCGCCAGCCTGACCTGGCTTCTCCCTATACTGAAAGTTGTGTTTATTTTGTTCAGTGGCTGCTGAGATAGCGTGGCACATCACACGCAGACCCAGTTGTTAATTCACCAGGGATTCCTGGCAGTTGGTGCATGGATGGGGAAGGCTTTGATGTCCCTGTTTGTGCTGGGTTCAGACCCATTTCGGCAGATATTGATCACCTCAGGCTGAATGTGTTGGCAACGATGGCTTTATGCTCCTGTAGTGGTAACACTTCCCTCCCTGGAACCTTCTCTTCTCCAGGTGAACAATCCCAACTCTCTCAGCCTTTCCTCACGGCAGGGAATCCTGCCTAACAATTCTTCATTAGGCAGAAAACAATTTCTCCTTGAGTGCTTATAGGAGAGGCTGGAAGGCCCTGGTTATCCTGAGAAGGACATCCTGCAGGTTTGTTTGGAAGAGGGCAGAGGTTTTCTGTGCCCTACCTGTGATTCTGATTGTGAGAAGGGATATTAAATCCCTAAGACACCTTAACGGACAAGATGGTGAGTAACAGCAGCCTGAACCCCTCTGGGCAAGCAGAACTCACCGCAGAGGAAAGAAGGGGCCAAACCCAGCAGCACTAATATAGAGATTTTATTTCAACTGTATTGAGTTGTACAGCACATTTTGTTTGTCACAATGCCATCGAACTGATTGGAGAGTTTTTGGCCAGCACATTGTGACGCTGAAACTCACAAGAGCTAAAAGCAGTTTGGACTCATGGCCTGAATGGGAGGGCCAGCAGTACCTGGTTTCTGGCTTCCTCATCACTTGCAGTCATTCCAACACGTGCAAAACAGGAACAAATCCAGTTTCTTCTGCCAGGCCAATGGTTACTCTTCCATGTCCAGCAATGACTGCAAGGTACAAGGCAGGGGAGAATCTGAAGCAAGGTGCCTTCTTTTCCCAGAGCCATGTTGGTTGTTCCCAGCATGAAAAGAAGCAGAGTCTAAGTAAGTACAGGGTCTTCAGAGGATGAGCTTCACTCACACATCAGGATTTACAAAACCAGAGGCTGACGAGTCAAAGTGCAGGAAAGCGTCCTTATTTCACTCCTTCCGACGGAGACGACAAACCATTACCCAGAGGTCTGGGAGATCACAACAGAGCCAAGTCCTTTGCCTTGTTAGCAGACCAATGTCCTCACAGGTCCTCCCTGCCACACACAGAGTCTCAGCTCCTGAGGTGCAGAATATATTGGAAAGAAAACCTACATTTCTGCAAAGAAATGCCCCACTTTCAAACTCTTCCTCCTCACTAGTATCCACAGACGCCTTACAGAGGAGGCAGGATGGATGCTCCCCAAGGGATCTAGGGATTACAAGCCCACTGAAGCCCACTTTATAAACCTCTCTTCCTTTCTAAACCCAGTTCCTTGTCCTTAGGATGAGTTGGGATTCCTGCCCTCTAGTTTAAAGGAGAAACAGAGAGGCAATTACAAGTTGGCAACTCTGAACTTTGACTGCTGTACAGGAGACAAAAAAAGAAGTCAAATTCAAGAGGCATTTCAGGTAGCACTGGAGCAAGTCAGAGAGGTTGTTTCCACCACTGAACAGATACCACATGTCACGGTTATCACTGCAGCTTGGCTGTACATCCTAAAGTGAAAAGCACAGACTATAGTGCCTATGTCAGCCAGTGCCCTTCCCCACCCCCGTTTTGGTATCGATGCTTCATTCTCCCTTCTTCGGGTTACATTAAGTGCACAGAAATATATAGCAGCATTTGGACCGAAACCCTCACATACACCAGACAGCACATTCCAGGAGGTAAAACAACACATTATGGCCTATACCCTCAACGTATCAAGTTTTCAGGATAAAGAGCAGTAGGAAGTGGAGAGCTGAGGGCAGAAAAGGGGAGGAGGAGCAACACAGGAACACGAGTTCTGTTTCCATGCCAGAAGAGGATCAGGGTGCCATTCCTGTGTTAGCACCAGGCTGTGACACGACCGCAGACAAAGCAGACGGGCAGAGCAGAAGTGAAAAGCCAATCTCCCTTCTCCCCATGGTGCTGGGGACAGGGACGAAGTCCAGCGCGACATGGATCCCAGCGGAGCCTGAAAATGGGCACGATTTCCTTGGCCCTTTTCAGCTGGAATGAATTTCTCTCCAGAGCCCGAGAGAAAATCAATTAGGGATGGCTAATGAGTCTTGTTCACCAAGCTGATCACAAATCATACTCACAGAAAGAAAATCTACAGATCTGCTCCAGGCTGAGGCCCTTCCAACGCCCGCAGGACCATTGGGAGCTTGCCCTCTTCCCTTCTCATACAGCAGCCTGCCTTTGGAGGGGGAGGTGGTTCTAAACATGCCTTTCTATTGCTTTGGGGGGACTTTGCACAGGCAAGAGCTGTGAAAACGTTGCTTTCCAGCCCACAAAAGGAAGAGGTTGTGATCCTCTCTCAGCCCTAAGCCACCAGGACTACAATACACGGCCCCACCAGCTCCGGGGTGGGGATACAGCGAACTCTCTGATCCGAGCTCCTCTGCTCCAGCCCGGCAGCGAGGCTGCTGCAGACAGTGCATTCCAGCTTGGTGTTCAAGTGTTGCACCAAAGGCCTTCACAGTTACCCTGGAGGCAGAGTCACCCTTCAAACCCACGAGAGAAAAGGCTGGGCTTAGACAGGTCCCTTGTCTGGCATTCAGCTGGAAGCTGTGGCAATGGGTTTCTTCAGATGTTGGCTCATGAGCTCCCTGGCACGAGACACTTGGATATGGTCATAACAGGAATTACAAACGAGGACAGGGTCATACAACTGCTGATCAGGGATGGGCAGCTTCAGATGGCAGCAGGTAGCACAGAACACATTCCCACAGTTCCTGTCAAGGAGCAATAAAACCAGTGAGAAGAGAGCAGGGACCACCACAGCACAACTTCAGCAAGCACAAAGGGTCCAGGTCAGGGCAAAGCACCAGCCAGACTGAGGACTGTAAATGCGTTTCTTATACTGTGGTCAGCAGTGCAAGCAAACTGCTAGTGCTGACAGGGACTCACTGCTATCCCACAGAGGGATCAAAGGCCTTGGAAAAATAGAAACAAGAACAATGTAGAATGGAACTCTGCAGGAAGCTGATGAGGCCTGGCATGTAGTGGAAAGACCCAAAACCTTCTCCTGGGAGCTGGAGGGAACAGACCTGGCAAAGGGGCATTTTGTGACAACAGGTTGAAGAGAGGAGGGGCCCAGAGCGCTGACACTTTTACCTGCAGTGGTGCCTCCGTTTGGCCAGCCAGAACTCACAGTCGCAGTTGAAGCAGTGCGAGGCCATGTGGTCTGGGACCCACCGTGTGACCTAGGGCAGACACCAGTCAGCTCCCACCTGCAACCCCCAGTGACAGCTCTGGGCAAGCTGGGGGTGGCTTTGGGCCACACCTCCCAGTGAGCCTGCCCACCCCGAGCCAGCAGCAGCAGAGGATGTGTCAAGGACACGGGAGGCTGCTCACTGCCTCACTTCCACACCACCCTCTGCTGCTGTGCCCACCCAGGGCAGCTGCAAAAAACATTCCCTCCCACTGCATCACAGCTCCATGATGGGACACGCACCTCAGTTTCCTTCTTATCCACAGGCTCCCAGCTTGCTTCCGACAAACAGTCCTCACTGTGGTCAGAACAGAAATCCTCCGTGTCGCTGCCGTCTGATTCCTTCAGACACGTCTGCAAAACGAGACCAGGTCACCAATCCCCTCTGCTGCTGGGCACACCCTCCAGGGCACACCGTGCTCTGCACACTCTGTGCTGGTGTGGGGCACTTGGGAGGCCCCAAGACACAGGGCAAAGCATCCATGAGTGTGCAGGAGTTTGGTCCTCAAACAGCAGAGACACCTCTGGGTGGATGAGGACATGGCCAGGACAGGGACATGACTGAGAGGAGCAATCATTCCCACCCCCTCTCCAAAGGGATGGAGAGCTGTGGGCTGGAGAGGGAGGTGTGCAGGGGGGCAGGGACCCGGCTGGGCTGTGGGCAGCCTGTACTCACAAAGTCATCCTCATAGTCCATGGGGGGCTCAGCCGGAGGGGTGCAGAAGTGGCGAATGTCGAGGCGCAGCTGCAGCTCCCGCACCTGCCGCCGCAGCTGCTCCACCTCCTGCTTGTAGCTGGCCTCAATCTGCCGCAGCCGGTGCTGGATCACGTCCGTGGGGAAGGGCAGCCCGTCGTCATCCAGGTAGAGAGGAGGCACAGGGGAAGGACATTTTGGCAGCAGGTGCTTGGGACCAGGGGCTTGTTTCAGGTGGCAGGGCAGCCACAAACGGCTGGGCTTCCCGAAATGCGCGCTCACGTGGCCAGCGCAGGCCGAGGGCTTCCCACCTTCCCTACCAGACCACAGGCCACTGAGGCACAGGCCCGGGGCCCGCAGCGGTTTGCTGCTCAGCCTCTTGCTGCAGCAGCCATAGGAGAGGAGGTGTCTGGGGGCAGGGTCTCCATTGGGGAGTGATGTCATCATGCCTTGAAAACTGTCCCAGTTGGAGCCCAGGAAGGAGAACTCGCTGCTTTGGCTCTGGGAAATGGGCTTGCGCCACTGCTCCAGCAGGAGCCTCCCTGGCCAGCCAGGCTCCTTGACGGGCACGCTCCGGCCAGCATCACCTCTGCCCTTGTCTGCATCCGGGCACGGGATGCCCGGGGCAGGGCCTGGCATGTCCTGAGAAGAGGTGCCTGGTGCCAGGGACTCCTGGCTGGGAATGTCTTGGTGGGTGGTGATTCGTTTGGGGCAGCCTCCTCTGTTGGACACTGTGCCAGCAGCCCTCAAAGGTTCCTGGGGACAGGTTTCCAAATGCTTTCCAGAACTGCCGGAAACCTTGTCACTGTGTTCCTGTCCAGAAGGATTTGGAGCTGAACCTATGCCATCCAGTTCCTCCGTGAGTGTTCCATTTCCTTTTTTCACCTCCACAGGGACACTGCTGGCTGGCACAGCAGCCTGGCTGCCCAGCTGCCTGCTCGGCCCTTTGTGCTCAACATGGCTGCTGCCCTGCAGGGGAGGGTTCTCCTCCTTCTCCTCCCTGGGCCATGCCTCTCCTGCAGCCACTGCAGCACCTTCAGCCCCCTCAGTGCTGGCATGCCAGGCTTCCAAGCCCACCCGCACCTCCTGACAGTGGTTGTTCAGGTTGGGGTCACTGGATGTGCGGGTCAGAGGGCTGCTGGAGTCACAGGCTGAGAGCAGGTCATCCATAGATCTTGTCTTTGGTAATCTGGAACCCAAAAGCAAAGCAAATCTCACAATAAACTCCCCCAAACTTCCCTGGTTTCAGACAAAACTGAGATGAGGGCAGGGAAATATTCCCCGTTACAGCTCCAGGAGTGGGTGGAGAGGGGCAGCGCAGCTGCAGGAGCTGAAATGCACAACACCACAGTGTGGCCTCCTGCCTTTGAGGTGCAGCAGGGACCTCAACTCCTTCTCCAGATGGCTGGGGCACTGCTGCTCCCACATGGAAGACGAGAATGACAGGGAAACTACAAGAAACTACAAGAAGGGCAGGAAGATCTGTGGGTACAAACACTGTGAGCCTGAAGCTCTAAGCTCTTACCTGTCCAAACATCTGCCACTGAAGTCCTGGCTCTGAGATCCGGGGGGCATGTAGATGTCCATGTCCTCCTGCCCCAGAGGATGTGGCGAGGAGGCTGGGAGGTACACGGCTGTCCAGAGGTGCAGGGCACGCACGTGGCACACGGGATGCAGCACCTGCGACACCGCCCGCTTCAGAGCCCAGTGCCAAGGAAACCCCTCCAGCCCCTCCCCAGTGCCTTCCAGGGGGAAAGCCTGGGAAGCTGGGCCAGGAGCTCTACTGACCTGCTCGGATCCGGGCATGTAGAGCAGGTTGTGGAAGTTCTTGTTGCCAGCCCGCAGCAGGGACCACACGGAGCACGTGCGCTTGTAGATGTTGTGCATCTCCCGCTCGCAGGGGCTGTTCCCCAGGAAGGTCCCGTACAGGCAGGAGTATGTGTGCTGCACCAGCTTCACCTGTGCCATGGAGGGGGAGCAAGGCTCAGAACCACGGGGAAAAGGCGGCTCCTGCCTACAGGGGACATGTCTTCCCCTCCTCTGGGATGGCTCATACACTGCCTGCCCTGGGTGACCTCACTGCTGTCCTTGCTTCCACTCTGGGCAGGACAGGGATCACTTAAACTGAAGGGAAAGCAACACTCAACTGATACCAAACCCATCCCTCTAGAACCAAATGACCCTCTAGAATCCTCTCCTGCATTTTTTGGTAAGACAGAGACTAATTTTTTTTTTCCCCTATTTTATTTTTTTTCAAATGTTCAGACCCATATAGCTCTGAGATATGCAAATCAAACCAGTGCTGCTGCTGGCATCTGAATTCCCTGGGCTGGAAAGGGACTGGAGAAGGGATTCAGAAAAACCAGAGCGTATAAATCCTCAACCACCCCTTCACAAGAGAATAGTTTTAAACTAAAAGAAAACAGATTTAGATGAGATGTTAGGGAGAAATTGCTCCCTGTGAGGGTGGGGAGGCCCTGGACCAGGTTGCCCAGAGAAGCTGTGGCTGCCCCATCCCTGAAAGTGTCCATGGCCAGGTAGGACAGAGCAATCCGGAGTAGCGGAAGGTGTCTCTGCCCATGGCAGGGGATGGATGGAATGAGATGGGCTTTAAGTTCTCTTCCAACCCAAACCATTCTGAGATTCTGTGATCACATCACAATCTCCTAGGTTCTGCAGACCTCTTTTCTTTCAACTCCAGTACTGTAAAACATCATGACCTTCCCTCTGTCTCTGCTCACATCTGGCATAAAGGCATGTTTGCACATGTATTTCTTACCAGAAAGGCTTCGTTAAATTCGAAGAGGCAGGGAAATTGCTTCAGAAGCTGATGAACAGCATCCAGCCACTGGAGGAAAACTGGGCACTGCTCGTTTTGATCTTCCACCTTTTCCTGGTGTCCACAGCGATCCCCAAACTTGTGACCAAAATCCAGCCAGTCTGATTCAACGAGCACCTGGAAGCCCTGTGAATAAAAGAAAAAACAACTGCAGAGACTTTGCTGAGGACATTTGGCAGGACAAAGCAAGCCCCATCCACCAGGAAGGGCTGGGAAGGAGGCTGCTGTGGTACCTGGTTTGGGAGCAAAGCTCACCAGGTTTGGAGGTTTCCAGACACAGACTAACAGTTGTTATGTCTATGCAGTAACCAGCTCAGAGAATTCAGAGTAGGGAAACAGCTGAACTTTGAGCACAAGATATTATTTCCCACAGCACTTTCCCAGGCTGGGCAGAGGAGTGAAGAACAGTTCACCCAAAACAGGCAGGAAGAGAACAGGGAAAACTCAACACCCACCACAGCAGCCTGAAAACACCACTAAGCTTATTCCCAAATGCAATCTTGCTTCTTTCCATGGGATTCCCACACAAAAACTGCCTTTGAACAGACATGAACTGCAGCAGAGCACAACCCTACCTCCATGGTCCTGTAGTAAGGGTCCAAGAGAATCTTTGCCAGTGCCACGATCTGTGGAGTCCTGTCCCAGCCATCAGAGCAGTGAACCAGCACCGGACGCCCTTCTCTGTCCACAGCACTGGAGACCAGCACTGCTGCCTTCAGCATGACAGACAGGTGCTGCAGCCACTTGGTGCTCTCCAGGGCTGAAAGCCAGCTGCAAGGGGGAAAAAGGCAAGAAAATGGTTGCTTAGCTCCCCACTGAAGAAAAAAAATACATTTTAACTTCAGTTTTCTTGGAGACCTCAGCAAAAATCAGTCTTCTGTAAAACATGTCCCAGAGGAGCCAGGCAGCCTGGAAAGAAGGCCAAAGAATCCAACCTTGAATTTAATTTTTCTTAAATACAGCCACATTTTAGAAACCCCCAGAGGACACACACTGAGACAGTGCCACTTCTGGATTAATGGATCAAAATTAGCAGCATTCAAGCACTGTGAGCACCTTCCTATCCCTCCATTTTCTCAGGTAGAAACCTGGAGTAAATAAAGGAGAAAGGAGTGAACGCCCCCCAGGTCACTGACACACACACAGCATCAAACTGAGCTCGAGAAGAGTCACTCACTTGCTGGGGTCTGGCACCTGGCTGCAGACAGCACGCAGGTACTGGAAGCTGTTCCGGATGGAGTGGATGTTGGCCATGCCCATGAACACGACTTCGCAGTTGGGGTAATACTCTGCCACGAGCGACAGGAACATTCAGAGAGTGCTACAGCAGCTACAGCACATTCTGAGCTGGAAGGGACCCACGAGGGTCATCGACTCCAACTCTGCTGCTACTGCAGCAACTGCAGCCACCCCCTCCACACCACTCCTGGTGTTCATGGAGTCCCAGCTAAGGTTGGGAAAAACCTCCAAGGTCAGTGAGCCCAACCATTTCCCAGCACTGCCAAGGCCACCGCTGATCCATGGCCCCATGTGCCACATCCACAGAGCCGTTAAACCCCTCCAGACATGGGGACTCTATCGCTGTCCTGGGCAGCTGTGCCAGGGCCTGACCACCCTTCCATGAAGAAATTTTCCCCCATATCCACCCTGAGCCTCCCCTGGCCCAGCCTGAGGCCGTTCCCTCTCCTCCTGTCCCTGTTCCCTGGGAGCACAGCCCGACCCCCTCAGCTGCCCCCTCTAGTCAGGGAGTTGTGCAGAGCCAGAAGGTCCCCCCTGAGCCTCCTTTTCTCCAGGCTGAGCACCCCAGCTACTCCTGGTGCTCCAGACCCTTCCCCAGCTCCATTCCCTTCTCATGGTCTTTGAGGGGCACAAAACTGACCTCAGGATTGGAGGTGCCTCAGCAGTGGCCAGATAAGGGGTACGGTCACTGCCCTGTGACCACACTATTGCTGGTACAACTCAGGTGTCACTGACCTCTTGTTCACCTGGGCACACCAAGGCCCAAGTTCAGCTGCTGCCAACCAGTACTGCCAGGTCCTTTTCCACTGGGCAGCTTTCCAGCCACTCTGCCCCAGCCTGGAGCGCTCCAGTGGGGCTGCAGTGACCCAAATTAGGACTCAGCCTTACTGAACCTCATCCAATTGGCCTTTGCCTGTTGGTCCAGCCTGTCCAGATCCCAGTATGGGAACATGCTCCCAGAGACCAAGTACCCAAATGCTGCCCCACCCCCCAGCTGTGCCGTAGGAGCCACTGCCAGGCCATAGAGGAAGATGCTCTGGGATGTTCTTGGCCCTGGGTACCTTCACATTCACAGCCACCTCCCTTGGCCCTGTTGGCCACGGCTGCCGTGTAGGACCTGGCATCGAGGATCAGCAGCTTCTGAGGGGTTCCCGCGTTCTCCACGCCCGAGCACGCTGTCAGGGACGAGTCTGCAGGGACACACAGGGACTGAGCTCCCGGCACCTCCCTCCCTCTGCCACAGAGCCACCCACACACCGCCGCCAGGGCAGGATGGGGCCCGGTGCCCCCCTGGTCACTGGGACAGCCCTGGCAGCCCCTGTGGCTGTTCCCGCGGAGGGCCGGCGGGAGCTGTCTCACCGAAGTCGGTGTCGCAGGGCTCGCTGCAGTCGCTGGTCCCGCTGTGCGGCGCCGTGCCCGCCGCCCTCGCTCCGGGGTTCAAGGCACAGGCTTTGGCAATGGATGTCACCAGGTACTCGTCGTCGGCGTTCCGCCAGCCCCACCAGCTGATCTCGGGCTGGCTGCAGCGCGCGATCACCGCCCCGCTGCGCCCGTGTCTGCGGGGACACACAGCCTCCGTGAGCCCCCGCGAGCGCGGGGCCGGCCCGGGACACGCTCCCTGTGCACAGTCACCCCTGAGCTACTCCCGGCTGCAGCACTGCCTCTCTCATTGAGCACTGAAAGAGGGCAGGGAATCTCACATGACCATTTTTCAACACCACAGCACTGATACAGAGGCTAAACCAGCCTCATATTTTTATTTACAATAATATAGAATAATTTAGGTTGGAAAAGACCTGCAAGATCCCCAAGTCCAGCCTCTGACTTCTATTTATATATATTAATATATCCTGTAACCTATAAATAAATAAAATAGATATTATTGTATATAGATAGGTCAGTATTTATATATTAAACCACAGAGAAGAACTTTAAATCATTATGGCTGTATTTTGGGAAAGCAATAGTTACTTCACAGAATCATGGAATGGTTTGGGTTGGAAGAGACGTTGAAGATCATCTTGCTCCACTTCCCTGCCATGGGCACGGATGCCTTCCACTTGATTTTAAGTGTTCTGTTCTCTCCTTCTCTTTCTTTCTTTTTCTCCCTTAAATTACAGACCCGTTGCTAAACCATTTCACTTATCACCTCTAAGTTGGGAAGATGAGCTCACTCGGCATCAGACCAGGGAGTTTCTGGGTGGAGGCCTGAGCTGGTGTTTATCAACAACCCCGAAAAGTGAACCCTACCCTGGCTGTGCTTACTGACACCTGGCAGGAAGCCTGAAGCAGGAATCAGTGCATTTCTGACATAAACACACTGGTCAAGTCATTCCCAACTGGCCTGGAAAGGGAAGGGACTGTGAGGTGACAAAGCTGCTGGTGATAGAGAATGACCCAGAGAGTGTTATATTTACTATTAATAAGTGAAGAGTATTTACAGATGATCAAAACATAACCCCAGCAGTGACATGGAGCAGTTTGGTGCAGATCAGCAGCCAAATCCCAAAGGCTTTGAAGTCACTGGGGAGCTCTCAAAAGCCTCAGCTCAGCGCTCAAGAGAAGCACAAAGGTTAAGGATGTGCTAACAGTTACTGGGAACGGAGTAAGACAAAGTATTATGGCTTCACATCTTAATCATCTTAAAATGGCACAAACTCCTCAACACTCCATCTCAAAAAGGAGCATGTTGTAGTCAAACCAAGCTCGAGAGATGAGTGGCACAGACACAAGCAAGCACTGGAATGGTCATGCCTTATGTTTCAGAAACACAGGTATTTCTTGAACAACAAATAAAACCAAGAGTGGACTCATGGCCACGGTGCAATGAGGAACTATGAACCAGTTCCAACACTTGGTGACAGGTTCACCAAGTGACCATGAGACAGTCCCCCATTCTCCCAAATGGGTGTAGGAAATCTAAGATAGCAGATGCTCCAAAGGTGCACCAGGAAAGAGCACCTGCATCCCTATCCTATTTGTTACATTTCCCCGAGGTGCTGCTCCTGCTGCCTGATCCTTCTTGGAGATGGGAAAATGAGCTGGACAGCCCTGAACCAGACCCACACACCAACCATGCTCAACCATCCCACCACCCCTCCTGCAGCATTTATCTGGAGATCACAGAATCAAGGAATGGTTTGTATTGGAAGGGACCTTGAAGCGCATCCCATTCCACCCCCTCTATGGGCAGGGACACCTTCCACTGTCCCAGGCTGCTCCAAGCCCTGTCCAGCCTGGCCTTGGGCACTGCCAGGGATCCAGGGGCAGCCACAGCTTCTCTGGGCACCCTGTGCCAGGGCCTCAGCACCCTCACAGGGAACAATTCCTTCCCAATATCCCATCTAACCCTGCCCTCTGGCAGTTTACGTAGCTTCCTTAATGACATCTCACAGATAATAACAATGAAGACTTTAAACTGAAGCCTTCCAAAGAAATAATGCTCATGCTTAGCCAAGTCAAAACACCATGGGGACCCTTTACTTTCAGTGCTGCTGTTTTGCAAGGTGACTTGCAGAGCAGTCACTCCCAGGAGATCCATTCCTGCCTTCAGGATCACTCAGAGATGGGTAACAGAGAGCAGCAAAGGCTTTATTTATAGTAGTAAATGAAACAGAGCCAAGGTGTGGACTTAAGCACCAGCCTGTGATCATCCAAGCCTGTTTGTGAACCACCCACAGCTCCTGGCATGTGCCAAGCAGCACTTTCCCAGACAATGCCCGAGCACGTTTTTGGGAAAGGCAGGTGCTGTGCCAGGACTGCTCCCAGCAGGCAGCCTGGGGGGCAGGACAGGGCACGGGGCATGGCAGCTGCTCCGGGCAAAGCTGCCGATGTCACCAGGGTCACGCTGAACTCACAAAACTCTTGGTAACACAAACCTCTGAGCACCGAACAACTGCGGGGGACCTTCAAGGAACACGGTGACCTGCCAGCAAACGAGGAAATGTGGCAGCACCAATGAGTGTGAAGCCACCAGCAAGCAGAAAGTACAGCAGGTGCCAGTAGAGGAACCAAAACCACAGCTGAGCTTGCCAGGAGCTTCCCAGGGCAAGAGAGCCTTCCCTGCACATCTCCCCAGCATGAGTACAGGAATCATTTACGGCCTTCTCTTACCTGGGAGCTTAGGGGAGGTTTTCCTCAAAGGAAAAAGTTCCTTTCTTGAAACTGGAATGGCAGAAAGTGCCAGAGTGTTTTAACTTAGGTGGAGTAAATTTTTCTTTAGGACCCTCAGTTTAGTTTTAATGACTCAAGACCCTTTCATGATCCAAAGCTGCAATATGAGGTTGCATATCCTCTGTAGTTTATCAGTTGAGTTCTTCCTCACAGATTCATTCTGAGCACAAGGCCAGAGCACATCTGAATCTGTGAGCACATGCCATTTAACCCCCAACAATTCTCCACAATGGATTAATTAATACTTGGTTTAGTGGAAAGTAGCAGGGGGGTTGGAAGTAGACGATTCTCAAGGTCCATTCCAACCCAAACCATTCCATGATTCTGTGATCTCCCAGGTCTCCTCTCTGTTATTTCCTGGACAAGTAAAGGAGCTTGTCTTAAAGCACAAGAAAGAGCTTGGAGAGGGTTTACTGAGCAGAGCCTAAAGGTTCTCAGCTGAGATGTGTGTGTGTATAAGTGCTTCCATTTCCCAGATCTTTGGGATAAACTCCTGTCTCACTGTGGCAGGGTGTGAGAGCCCGGGAGTGAGTGCTCAGCCGTGGGACAGGAGCAGTGCCCGCAGTCCCCCTGCTATTCCCTGGCAGGGGATGCCAAGCATTAGGAGGAGCATTCCTGCTGCCACAGGCCCAAGGTCTCCTCAAGGTGGCTGAGCAGACAGAGCCAGAACTGCCATGCTGTGCCTGTCTGCCTCTGTACTCAGCTAAATAATTGATTGCATCCTTTGCCTTGTTTTAGAAGTGGATGGTGCCTGGAGGTTCCTGCATCTCTCCTGCGCATCTCTGCCAAGGACTGAGATGGAGACCTGAGTTTCTGCTTTGCTTAATAGCTAAATTATACTTTTTTAAAGAAATCTGATAATGTGGTACCTTTGGTGTCATGTTTTACATCTCTGACTGTGACCCAGTGAGATCAGCCTTATCCAAAAGCTCTGAGGTCTACCAGAGTCCCTTGGGATGCAGGCACCCATCCGAGTGAGGAGGAGGAGCTGAGTGTCAGGCTTTTCATTTCTACACAGCACAAGGCACTGCAGAAGCAGCCATGACCCTCAAGGACCCTCCTGCCCCAAAGACTTAAATCTTGAGGACAAAGACTAAAAAAAGTGCATGAAAATCAAAAGACACACAGGCAAGCACTTGCCCCATCTTGTAACGTCACTTGTCAGCGTCTTCTAATCTGATCCCAGGCTGCAAAGGGTTGTACTCAGCTCGTAAATTACTGGGTACCATTACAGAGATATAAAGCAAGGAACAAAATAATTGCTGGAGTAGGAAAAAGACATGGCTTTGCCCTCGGGTGGGGAGGCACAGTGGGACAGGCTCCAGCATCAGGCCATTTTTAGCAAAAGGAATCACAAATACAATTAACTTCTTAGCTGAGCTGGCTACAAGGAGGGAAAGGCTCCATTCGATAAGCTGTGCTCACTCCCACTCTGCTGCAGAACTGAGTTATAGAAGGAATACAAGGTGTTTTGCCACATCCAACAGCAAGCCATGAAGTGGGAAGATGCAGAATTAAGGTACCTGTAAATTCACTGGTTTTGTTTCCTGACTTTTGTATTTTCCAATACAGCTCTGATATTTTAATGTTTTTTATATTTGTGTTTGGTAACTGCTAAAACAGAGTCTAAGGCTACAAACCATAATGGACATTTAACAGCAGCACAATTGCCTGGGTGCCCCTTTCCATCAGCGTCCCATTGGTTTCAAACGTACCAGTCTCCCAGGAGACACATTTAACGAGGACCCAGCCCCTACCCTGCAGAGCCCTGCTCCATCGGTTGCCTGGCCTCCTGCATCCCCCTCTAGATTATTTCTGGAAGGCTGGTCTGGGAACATTTAATAGAATTATAGATTATCCTGAATTGGAAGGGACCATAGGGATCATCCAGTCCAATCCTGGCCCTGCACAGACACCCCAACAACCCCACCCTGTGCATCCCTGGGAGTGGTGTCCAAACTCTCCTGGAGCTCTGGCAGCCTCGGGGCTGTGCCCATTCCCTGGGGAGCCTGGGCTGTGCTCAGCACCCTCTGGGGGAAGAACCTTTCCCAAAATCCAACCTAAATCTCCCTGACACAGCTCCAGCCATTCCCTGGGTCCTGTCCCTGTCACACAGAGCAGAGATCAGAGCTGCCCCTCCACTGCCTCTCCTGAGAAGCTGCAGATTTGGGCATTCCCAGGTCTGTCCAGGCCTGCACACCCTGCTGAGCACAGGGCACCCAGCAGGCTCCTTTTGGCTCAGGTTTCTTTTCAAAGGAGCAGTTAGACAAGGACAAGCGTGTGGCAAGATTTTGAAACTCTGAGAGAACTTTAATTTGACCTCATCTTGCAACATCTCCTGTAGGAGGAAAGTCACCCTTCAAACCTAACTGAAAGCAGCAAAGGACAGTTCTGGAACGCTGGTTCTCTCTTCTGGAAAACAGCCTGCTGCAGACAGTGCTGGGAGAAGGAGCCCTGGGAGCACCATGTTTGCAGGCAGGAACAAAAGGACAAACAGCTCTCCTGCCATCCCTGTCCCACAGCCCCTGCAGGACTGCGAGGACACGGCAGCTGTCACGGGTTTGGGGGAGTGAATTTGGGTTTGCATTTACCTGTACACCACTACAGGGATCCTCTTCCATGACCTGAATGAAGCCACATTCTCCAGCTCCTTGTCAGTGATCCAGACAGGGACCAGCAGCTTCTGGGGATAACTGGAACAAAGCCTGAAGAAGAGAAAACACAAAAGGCAAGATGAGCACTGAGCAATCAAAAATCTGCCCCAGAGCAGCTCACATTTCCCCAAACTCAACATGCAGGACTTTGGCTCTTTCTCCTCATATCTGTCTCAGCACAGCCTCAAGTGACCCAAAACGTGCTGTCAGGAATGAGCTGAGAGAAGACAACCTCCTTTCACCTTAGGCCTCACCTCTGGGCTCATACTAAGTATCCTGATACTTCCCAGGATGCCTTTGGAACAACCTCTGGATTTAAGAATTCATGAGGATTTAGAGGAACAGTCAATAATTTCCATGGAGTTTTTGTTTCCTTGTAGCAGGCACACAGAGAGCTTCTGGTAAGGAACAGCCTGCCACTTTCTGCCCGGCAGAACACGGGTACCACTGCTCACCTCGACACATTGCTCAGTAAGGAAGACACAAATCTGCCCAGAAATTTAGCAGTGGGGACTGGGGGTATGCAAATAAAATGGCAGGAGTGAGATCTAAATCATATCTTGTTTGGTGGGGTGCCAGAAATCAAATTCTTATCGATATCTGAACATGTACCAGCAGTGAGAGAAGAACTCAGAGAGCAGAGAGCACTGCCAGAGGGCAGGGATAGATGGGATATTGGGAAAAAATTGTTCCCTGTGAGGGTGGGGAAACCTGGCACAGGGTGCCCCTGGATCCCTGGCAGTGCTCAAGGCCAGGCTGGACAGGGCTTGGAGCAGCCTGGGACAGTGGAAGGTGTCCCTGCCCATAGAGGGGGTGGAATGGGAAGGGCTTTAAGGTCCCTTCCAGCCCAAACCACTTTGGGATTGTAGCACTCACAAAATTCCAGGAATGCAGCGGGGGGGCTTTCTGGCTCCTGCAGCTTCTCCCCTGCCCCTGCTGAGGGCAGGCTCAGGCACAGCAGGGCCTGGGAGCTGGACCAGTTGAGCCTCTGCAGCCCAGGCAGGCACAGGTGGGTACGTGGCAGGGAACATCAAAGAGCAGCTCTGGCTCAAGGCTATCCCATATCATTTAGCAGGAATGTTTCAGGGCAGATGGGGAGCAAAGTGAGGGGGTGAAAGGATCCAGCCAGTAAGCTCCAGAGGGTGGTCTGGTGGTGCTTCCTGAGCCCAGGCTATTCCAGCTGATGGCAACAGGCACTGCCTGCCACACTGGAAAATGGCATTGCAGTGTCTAGACAGCTCCTGTGAGAGCCCCAGGCAGAAAGCAAGGCTAAGGGACAGAAACAACTGGGTGAGGATGAGAAATTCAGGAAGTAAAATTAAAGCTGTCAGTTAAGAAGGTGAAGACCAGGTTGTCTGTGGTAGGATGTCTGGGCTTGGACATCTCTGAAATGCCTCAGATTCCATAAGTAAAGGTGGTCAGGAAATTAGAGAAGCAGTGAAGCATGAGTGAGGATGCAGGAATGTGGGAGAGGGTGAGCACCTGTTCGGGTCTGGAGGAACTTCTGGAATAGCTGAGTCTATACATGAACAGGTTCACTGAAGTGCAAACAACTCCCTGGCACCTCAGATGAAACATGGGTGATGTCTTAAAAGTACAGACTGGGGAGAGGTGGTCCAGGAGAGGCTCAGGAGTGTATCTTCCAAGAGTTGAATCACTAAAACCCTGTAACCTTAGGAAAACAGTAAGATAGAAATCAATAAAATTCAGGTAGGAAACAGGACACCTTTAAGAAGTAAAGCCAAATTCACGCAGGGTGCATAGAAACAGGCAATGAGGTCAAGACAAAGAGACATGTTTTTCCAGGCTAGAATTCCAGAGGAATACAGTAGAGGAAATGAAAACCCAGGATAAGTAATTCTGTTGGCTTAGCAGTATCTTATAAACTGATACAAGGACGAATATCTGTGGCACCCTAAATTTCAGAGTACAAGCTTTGTAGGAAGGCCAAAATAGGCTGAGCTTGTGAACAAAGTGTGGGCCACTTCCAGGGGTAAAAGTGTGATGCTCAGAGTGACCAGCATCCAGCAGAATGTGCATGGATCAAATCCCCAGCCTAAAGAGAAACAAGACAGCACTGAGGCGACACTACCAAGCCCTGGAGTGACAGGAATGGCATCCACAGAGGCTGGAAGGGAAGCAGAAAGGCTGTGAGGGTAGAAATTCCCATGGGAGACTTGTGTTGCTTCCACACAGAACACACAAGTGTCTGAACCAAAGGTGACGTTAGCAGATGCATCCAGGTGTTTCTTGGTGCTACCAGCAAAATTATACAGAAGTCCCTGACTCTTCCTTTGCACCTAAGCTGCTCCAAAGTAGAATAACTGAAAAATCCCTTTGTTACAGCATTCATCACTCAGTAGATTTAATAATATTTTTAGAGGGAATAAGGCTTCCACAGTGGCAACTACAACAAAAAGGGTAAGTTCAGTGCCCTTGGGCTTTGAGTCAGCATGGCTTTTGGGAAGGAGGTCACCCGTCATGTGTGAGAGCTACCTGAAACATCAGTGAATGAGCAGACAGGGCAGATTTGGATTTTCAGAAGGGGTTTTTTGAGATTTTTTGTGTGCCTGTGTTTTTAACAGGTATCTCCCCACAGAGTTGAAGGATGCTCCTCTTAGGAAACAGCTGCTCTTGAGAAGGTAAGAAATGATTCAGAACCTCAATGATCCTTTTTCACCACAACAGGAGTCCCAAAGGGAACCACCTGCAGTGGCGTGGCCTGGAAAGCCCCAGGACCAGGCTGAGCCAGACCACCAAGGGAAACAGCCTTGAACTGCCAGGTTTGATGGCAGGAAAGAGTGGCTGGAACAACACAGACACAGGAATCAGCACCTGTGAGCAAGGATCGATGGAGAACCTTCTTATCACAAAGGTAACAGTGAGGGAGATCATAGAATTGTGGAATATCCTGATTTGGAAGGGACCCACGAGGATGGAGTCCAGCTCCTGGCCCCACATGGAACACCCCAACAATCCCATCCTGTCCCTGGGAGCCTTGTCCAAACTCTTCCTTCCCAGAAGGCAAACGTGTACCCCTAACAGTCCTCACAGACTTACTGTCCACATTTTCCTGTGGCAAATCCAAGCAGGGACAGTAATTACCACTTTTCAATGGTATGGATGGTATTAAAATTTATAGAGAAGTGTAAAAAAGACAAAATTTGAATTAAGAGCAGTCCCAGAAACCAGTAGGAAACACCATCTGGCTAAAGCAGAACTCCAGGCAACTTTTTTCTCATAAACTCAAAGTGAAATAAAACCACAACCGTAAAAAGATGAAACCTGAAAATGAGCATCAACAATGGAGGAAAAGTGGGGTTTTTTTCCTTTTTTTGAAGGAACTACATGTGTACCAAACCCACCAGTACTAAGGCTGATAGGAAACAACTACCTTGGTGAGCCTATGTGGACCAGATGGGCAATTCTGGAGTGATCCCATTCCCTGAGTATGAGATCCCTGAAGATGTGAGAGTCAGAGAGAGACCATGTAATAATTCTATTATCACTGTATACTCTTATCAAGACTGAAGGAGTGGTTATTATAAGCTTGAATTGCTCTGATTTTATGATGGCTGTCTCCAGGAAGGAGATAATAGTTCCCAGATAAGGACATCTCGGAATAGACTTGAAAGACAAGGAACAAAGCCATTACCTTGGAGTATCCTGTCTTTAACAACACTGTTTTGCCAAAGCAGGGAAATAAAAGATAAAAGGACTATAAACAGTTAAAAAGTAACCTGATCACTGTGAATAGAGGCAGGTGGTTATGATCAAAAGCCAAGGAAGGATTTAAAGCCACACTCCCCCAGCAGGAAGAGAGAACTGGTTTGAGTTGCACAAGGCAATTACACCACCCCTGAGATCCCGGGATATCTGCAGGAAGCCGGGACCTGAGAGGATCCCCAGGGAGGAACTCGGCAGGTGGAGGGAAGCAAAGCCAGGCCCACACCCAGCTTGCTGAGGTTTGTTTTAAGTCCTTTCTTCCCTGGTTTGGTTGGAAATCAAACACCTGTCTTCAGAGAAGGTGGCTAATGGCTGTGGATTACTGGCCAGGAAGCAAAGCCCAGATGGTCAAGGGAAGTTGAACTTCCTGAAATAGTCAGAGAGGGAACCACAACCCAAGATCAAGCAGGGAAGAAGGCCTGACATGCAGAGACTCTACCTAAGGCAGGGACCCACAGGCTGTGCACTCTAAAACTGAGAAGTTCAGGACAACAACTTATATTTGGCATCCTTGGAGAAACTGTGTAAATACCAGCAAAGTCATGTAAACAGTCCCAAAGCAACAACGTGGTCAGTAGGGCAGAGGGAAAATGGAAATCAGCCCCCAAATTTAGTGCTCGTGGCCTGGATTCTTCAGGAAGAGAGAACAGGCAGCAAGCTCCAAAACTGGGATTTCCCCTGTCCAGTGTGTCTGAGGCTTCTTGCGGTCTCCACAGGAAACCAGTGACCTGGAGCTGTCCAATCCATAGGTGATGGGGCTGCCTGGACTGGCTGGGACAGAGAGGAAAGGCTGAGGGATACCAGTGGTTTCAAGAACAGGAGTATAGGGAATGCACAAATGAGTATGTCCATCAAAGTTTGAAATCCCACTGGCTTAATGCCACCTGCTGCAAACAGTGCAGCTGCCCTTCTCCAAGAGTCCTGTGCTCCTGCAGGAATAGAAGGCAGGCTGGAAACACTGATTGGCGGGAAAAGGTCTCTTCCACTGTGACAGTGGGAAAACCTTGCAGAGATCTCCACGCCAATGCCCTGCCCACAGGGACCATCTCCAACACTGGCTCACCTGAAATGTGACACCACAGTGATTACTGGCCAGTGGAGAACCCCACTCTGGGGATGTGCCCAGCACAACACCATGCTCCCAGAGAATCCTCTTTTCCCTTCCACATTGTGAACCTCCCAGGCTGCACTTTGGGGCCATCACCTCTTGTTCTGTCATGTGCCACTGCCAGGAGTTTTACTCCGTGCCCTTTGTGAATGCCCTCCCAGCAGCTAGAGGCAGATCATCCTTCAGCTTCTCCTGCTCTGACTGAACGAGCCTCGCTCATTGCCAGACTGCTGAACCTCCCCACAGCTCTGCTCTGGCTCGCCCCAGCTCCTCACAGAGCTGAACAGCTGCCTGAGTGCAGGAAAACTGCTTGTTATGTCAAATGGAGCACTTTAGAGAGAAGGACTGACCAGAAAGACAAACCCACAATGGATGGACCTCCAGACTCCCAAATGTCATCTATGAGGAATTAGAGCCACCACACTATAAACTACCTGAGTCAGCATTTACAGTTCTGCTAGCTCTGATGTTTGGGCTGTATTCCCTCTCCAATCCCACGATGTGAAAGGCGGAAAGAAAAGGGATCTGGCTCATACTCTGATCTGCCTGGGGGGCGTCAAGGCCAGGAACAAGGATTAGCTGGAGTCTGACTCACCCACTGCTCTGCTCGGGGATTACCAAGGACAAAGTAAGGCACGAGGAGAGTGGGGAGAGCCTGGTGCTGAAACACTCACTTGTAGTTGTTGTTGATGTCAGAGACGCGCCAGGCGTTCTGCAGGTCGAAGCCCATCCTCACCAGCTCCATCTCGAACCGGAACCGGACGTGGTCCCCTGAGGAACAGAGCACAGGGAGTTACTGACAGCACATCTCAACGTGTTTGTGGAGCTTCACAGCAACTGTCACAGGCTGCGGAGAGTCACAAAACCACAGAAAGGCTGGGGTCGGAAGGAACCTGAAGTTCATCCCATTCCACCCCCTGCCATGGGCAGGGACACCTTCCACTGTCCCAGGCTGCTCTCAGCCCCATCCAGCCTGGCCTTGGACACTGCCAGGGATCCAGGGGCAGTCACAGCTGCTCTGGGCACCCTGTGCCAGGGCCTCTCCATCCTCTGATTAAAAAATTCATCCTAACATCCCATCTAACCCTGCCCTCTGTCACTTAAACACTGTTCTGCCATGTCCTGTCACTATCCACCTGTACAGAAAGTCTCTCCCTCTGTTTTATAAGCTCCTTTAGGCCCTGGAAGGGGCTCTGAGGTCTCCCTAGAGCCTTCTCTTCTCCAAGTGAACACCCTCAGCTCTCCCAGCCTGGCTCTAGAGCAGAGGGCCTCCAGCGCTCGGAGCATCTTTCTGGCAAGGAGAAACTCCAGGGCAGCTGGATGGCAGCAGGGACTGTACTTCAGAAGCCAGAAAGACTTGTCCCTCACAGGGGTTCCTCTGCTTGTTTTGTCAAGTCAGATCTCATCTCAGAGCACAGAAACAGCCTCTCCATATCAAGGGGGCATGTGGAGGTTAATTTAATCCTCTTCTGCCCTTCTGGCAGAGACAGCTTCCAAAGTGGGTGTCAGGAACCCCATGGCAAGGAGCACTGAGCACCCACCCCAGGCAGTTCCTTCGCCCAGACTGCTCTCAGATGCTGACTCAGGGTTTCCTCTCTCATGTTTAAGCCTTGCCTCACAAATTCTGGATGCCTTTGTTGCTCCAGGGTCAAATCTTGCTAATAAATAAATACTGCAAAGCTCTTTGCCTCAGCCATATCCTGCAGCAACAATTTGCACAGGTGAGTTTATTTATACTAAATACTTTCCCTAAAGGAAACACAGCAAATATCTCTGATGGCTGGGGTTTGGGACACGGTAAGGAGACAGCGCTTACCTTTCCCCTATCAGCTTCTCTTGGAATAGTTGCACTGTTGAACCCCATCCTTCCTCCTGTCTTTGGACATTTCATTCAGGCTAAGGCTGATCTCCTCTAGGACCAGTCCATTTTTCAGTCTAAACGAGGTTTCTCACTCATTTTAATTCCTTTTTTAAACAATTTCATCATCTATAGGACAAAGCAGCTGCGAGTGAAGTTTGTGTTCTCAGAGAAGGGAAACTCCCAGCCCACACGAGGGCACCAGCCCTCTGGTTTTCTCTTCACGGACTCCAAGACTTGACTTGTGCCTGTGTGAGGATGAGCCAGAGCTCTCCACAGACCTGATCCTGGGAATGTCACAGCATGTTTAGGTGTTGGAGAAGAAATGCAGATGGGCTTATATTAATTAGGCTGCCTCAAAACTGATGCTGTTTGCCACTCCAGGACAGGAATGCCTGAGGTCTCTATCACTGTGATGGGAGAACTTAAGTATGGGATGTTTTCTCACAAGGAGAAAGGGAAAAGATGCTTCTGTGTTGCTGGCTCACAAAGTATTCTGTTGTGTTTATAACTTACTCCTTTCACTGTGCTTCTTATCCAGCAGCATCTGGCCATCAGCTGGATCTCTAGGCCAGGCTCAGGATGACCCAGAGAGGTGAATTTGAAACCAGACAGGGTTTATGACCAAGAGCTCAATTGCAGTGCAGTGCTGCTGGCCAGAGCAGCAGGAAGGGCCAGGCCAGGAACTCACCTGGACGGCAGAGATGTGCATGTTGATCCTCCTCATCCACACACACCCCCAAGCACCAGGCATGGTACGCAAATGCAAAGAGGTCCTCAGGCTTGGCAGGGCGGGCGATGGCTCGAGTCAGCCTCTTCAGCCACTCCTGGCACTGCTTGAAGGTGGAGAAATGGCACCTGCAAACCCAAAGGCAAATCACCCTCAGTGGGGACCTTCACCCAGCCAGGACTGAGCCAGGAAAAGCAACACGGCCCCAAGCCTCAGAACCCTGACCATGGACAGCTCAATTCAGCAGCACAGAGCGAGCCACCAGAGCTGGTCCCAGCCTGCAGCAGCTGCACCACAGCAATAAACCAGATACCTGATCACTTTGGAGTCCTTGCAGACGATGTGAAGCTGGAACATATCCCGACACTCCACACTTTCCATCATCCTCAAAGGCACCTGCGAGGGAGGGACAGATATAGAGCATGACAAGGCACACCACAGGCCAGAGCAGCCCCAGCAGCTGTGCCCGCAGGCTCCCCACGCTCCAGCACAGCTCCACCAGTCACGAGCTGCTTCTGTGAGCTACAAACCCACTCCCAGGGTTATGGAGCTCCATGAGTCAGCACATGATTACTGTTCTGATTTCTGTTCTCTCCCTCGGTAATCTCCCACTTGGGGGCCAGTTCCTGACTCAGTCACATCCAGCCAAGCACAGGTAACTGAGCCAAACAACTGCAGTAAGAGACAGCAAGTGAAGGCAGTGAAAGCCTCAGGCTCTCACTGCCTGATTCTGCATTGGTGAGACGTCTCATTAAAACTGGCCTGCAAGAGACCTCAACAGCCTTAAAACCACCGAGGTTATTGCTTGAATTTAAACAAAACAGCAAAGATCTAATTACCATCCAAAGGAAAACCTCATCCTCACACCTAAATACAGCAGCAAGACAGCAACTGCACACCCAAGCCTGGCATCCTCCAAGAGGCACCTTCCTGTGCCACAGCCTCCAGGAACAGGGTATTCCCAGCCCTCCCTGCTCTGAAAGCCTGCGAGGGGTGATGGTGCAGGCAGAGCCAGACTCACATTGATCACAGAGTCCTTGAATTTGATATGCAGGCGGTAGTTGGAGATGGCGATCACGGCGTCGTTGGCATGGCCCAGGTACTCCACCCCCTCGCCCTGCAACACAGTGAATGGCACCTGGAAGGGAGACAGCACCAGGTCAGGTCACACAGATACTTTGTGCACTGGAATTCCCAGAGCCACTCTTGCCATTGCCTCCGCAGTGCATCTCCCAAGGAATCATTCCTAGCAAGGTGCTCCCCATGCCCTGAGAGCAGCACAGACAGCACTGGCATCACTGCCCAGCCCCACACACAGAGCTCTCCCCAAGGACACCTCCTGAAGCATCACCTGTGTGCCATGCACACCTGGCAGCGAGCAGTGGCCTGGGGACAGAGGGACTGACAGTTCCTGCTCTTCGCAGAGGGGAAACCAGCCCTGGCACAAGAGGGACACAACAGCAGAACAGCTCAGAGAGAAGAGGGGAGTGCTCTGCACAGCTCCTGAAAGGGCCCAGCATCATGGGGAAGCATGGAAGGGGCTGCCCAGGGAGGGGGTGGTGTCACCGTCCCTGGAGGGGTCCAAGAAACAACTGGATGTGGCACTCAGTGCTCTGGGCTGGGTGACAACGTAGGGATCAGGCACAGGTTGGACTCGATGGTCTTGGGGGTCTTTTCCAATCTCACTGATTCTGGGATTCTGCGATTGATCAGAAGCCTCTGCCCCAGGGCAGCGTCACCTATGTGATCCTGCTGTGCCATTTAAGCATGGGGAGCTCTCAGCAGCACTGAGAGGTGAGACTCAGCAGTACCATCCAGGTAAGCAAATGAACCAAAGTTGTGCCCAGTTTCTGCTAACAAGGCTCTCAGGGATTCTCTGTGTATAGCCATTTATGTGACTAAGGAAGCTTGTCCTGACTAAACTGCAAGAAAGCTTCATTAAAGTTAGCTATATTCCATTTTTTAAAATATCTCCATAATCAAGTGTCTGTTTTTCCCCATCAGTCTGGATATGTCCATAGTTATTTTTAAAACACGGGATCCTGGCAGACAGTCAAGTTTGACTTCTCTTATATTAAAAAAAAAGAAGGCAGAACAGCCTAAAATTCACTAGGTCCCTTTGTCCTTAGCTTATCAGGCTCCTCCTGTTCCCTGAATGCCACCTACACCAGGTGATGTCGGCAACCAATTATGCAAAAAATGTCACGATGATTTATCATTTCAGCCAGAGCTGAAACCTGCCAGACAGGGCAGCTGATGACACAATTCATTACACTGTAATTAGTACAAGTCAGACCACCTTCTCTTCATTTCAAAGTTGTTTCTATGACTTGGGTATAAAAACCTGAATTTCCTGGATTTCAGACTTCAAGTGACAACTGTACTAACAACTTCTCCTTTCTTTGTACAAAAATAACCACCTTAGCCTGGCATCTGTCCGAACACTCTTGAAAAATATTAATTATTTGCCTAAGAGAATATCCTCTCTATTTCTGCAGTTGATTTCTGCACGCTTGCCAGAGCTGTTTATATCTGGCATGTGTTCCTCCTGCTTATGCAGCTCTTCCACACAGCAACAGAAGGGAGACAGAACAGAAAGGGGCTGGTAAAGCTGCAAGAACTGATGGAGGGAAATCCTGGAATAAACCAGCAGGTGCCTGAATACAGCTTGTTTTCAACTGAAGGCATCCTTCTACAGTCACAGGATCCTAGAATGGTTTGGGCTGGCAGTGACATCCCAACCCAAGCTCATCCAGTTCCACTCCTGCCATGGGCAGAGACACCTTCCACTAGGCCAGGTTCCAAGCCCCATCCAACCTGGCCTTGAACACTCTGCTTTAAAATAAATTAACAATTTACTGAAGGCAAATTACCCTTTGGAGGGTTGAACTTTACTTCTCCACGCAGCAAACTAAGGCAGAGCCTGCTCTTCTCCAGGAGTCTCAGCTCAGAGTCACCTCAGCAGCTTCCCCCAAAGTCACAGCCCTGCAGCCCTGACCCTGCATGAGTCCCCAGCTTGTGGCTGTTCCTTCAAGCCAACAGCTCTCAGTCCTTGCTCTCCCCAGCACTGTTTGCCAAGGCAGTAACAGTCTCAGAACAAACTCAAACACTGCAGCAGTAAGAACAAGGTGAGCCTGGCTCCAGCCCCAGGAGGAGGACAATGAGCACTGGATGAAAGGAAGCACCAATCCCCAGGAGGGAATGCTGTTCTTGCTGCACAGCAGCAACAGCACCCGGGGCTCTTCCCAGGGCTTTCTGCAGCAGGAGGCTGGCACCATATGGAGGTTCCTTCTTCCAGCTGCCGTGCAGCAGCAAAACACCAGGGGCAAGGTGTACGAGGGGAGAACAGGCAGGGCAGCCTCACGCTGTGGCTGCACAGAGCACAGCCCCCATGTTCCCCCTGTCTCAGGAATCTCCCTGGATGCAGGCTGCAAGGCTGGGCTGCAGCAGCACACTCCCACAGGGAATGCCTGGGCAGGCCGTGCACTGCCAGACACCTCCTGCCAGGGCTGGGCAGGCAGGGACAGGGTGTGGGGACAGGGACCTGCTGCTCCAAATACGTCCCAATCTGGAGAGCTGCTCTACAGAGCCCAGCCTGCCACATCCCAGACCTGTCTGGGTGTTTTTTACTTCCTTACCTGCAGTGACTCCTCCTCCTTTATGAGCTCCTTCGGGGGGAACAAGTCCTTGGCCTGGATGTACTCCAAACTGGGAGGGCCTTCCTCACCCTGCATTGCAAACAGAGCACACAGTCAGACAGCCTCAGCCAGCACATGTTGTGAAAGCCAAAAACGAAAGCTGCTGGATACTCTTGGCACCCCAGGAGCTTGGGGACACCTGTGCATGGAAATGCCTGTTCTGCCTCCAGACCCCAGTAGTTCCTCTGGCTGTTGCAGAGTGCCCACAGCACAGAGAAATGCCGAAGTCTTCGAGTCCCGCCTCTTCCAGCTGAGTGGTGTTTGGAAAGCCAAGCAGACACACCTTGGCCACAGGAGACTGATGTGACAGTAACTTGTCAAGTCAGCTGTTCCCGTTACCTGCTCCTCAGCACCAGAGCAGACACACCATGACACAGAGGGTTTCCATCGACAGTCCAGTGTCAGCCTACTCTTCCTCCTCTTAAGGACTGCTCTGTATTGGGAGTTTTCATTTTCACTCTCAGACCAAAGAAATCTGGGAAGAGCATGAGTCTTTTGGAAGAGAAGATACAATTGTGAAATGTAACCCCACAACAACTGCACCCCAGTGCATGTAATTCACAACAGGCACTACTTACTGGTGCCAGCATCGAGCCCAGGGCAGCTGGACATGTTCAGCCTGCTCAGACGGACACCCCAGAAAGCCCACAGAGGCCTCAGGATAGTCTGAGAGGTGACAAGGAACCTGCACATGCCATCCTTGACAAGTGGAGTGTATATCTCAGTTTGGAACACGAGAATCTTCATTTGCTCATACAATCAGAATATCCTGAGCTGGAAGGGATAAGGATTGTCAAGTCCCACCCCCAGCCCTGCACAGGACACCCCGAATCCCATCATGTGTCTCAGAGCATTGTCCCAGTGCTCCTTGAGCTCTGGCGTGAATTCTTGGTGCCAATTTTCACCAGCCCTCAGCCAGGCCCTGTCACATCACTGAGTTGCTGCCCAAAGGAGTGGCACCCAGACACTCAGCTGCAGATGCTCACTGCTGGGAGTCCAGGATGGTGCTAATTCCACATGTATTTGGTGTCGGAATGTTTTCTTCAGAAGGCTGCTTGCTCTCTAGCTCTAGGCTCTAGCATTTACCAGGAAACACTGTGTTCTGTAAGCACTGAGTAATATTTTTAAATGACGTATCTTTCTGGATATGTCACACAAGTCTGAATCCCAATTTCAACCCGAAGAAAGGAGATACCAATTCTTCTGGCTAAGGAATACTTAAAATGATGCTGAATCCTCCTGTGTTACTGACAAGGGCTGAAGCCTCAGTGCCTGCAGGAACAGGCTGGCCTGAGGTGCTCCCTGGACCTCAGACAGGGGCAGCTAGACCCCTCCCACCCCATATCCAAGGAACCTGCGCACATGTAACATGCTGTTAGAGCCTTCACACAACTCAGCATCAGCCCCAGCTGGAGGCAAAGGCACTGCCCCTGTCACCACGCTGTGAGCGACATGGCACAGCACTGGCTCCAGCAGCAGCTGATGCTCACTGGAGACCACAGGGGGCTCGGGGCCCCTCCTGCCAGGCTCACTCCAAGGCTGAGGCACCAGCCCAGGAGAGCACAAAGGGAAGGTGTGTGCCCGTGTGCCGGTGCGGCAGTCAGGGAGCAGAGATCCTCTGCCATCGACACTATGCAGTTTGCAGAGAAATCCCAGGGAGCATCAGGAACTGGAACAGGGTAGCCTGAGCCTTCCACCCGCCTGGGCGTCCTTGAGTCCCTCCTCGCCTGCAGTACAGGGCGGGCAGAGGCTGAGCATCCCCTCCTGCCACAGCCCCATCCCGGGTACCGGCAGGGCAGGGGTCAGCACCCTGCTCTCTTCACAGGTCTCCTGGGGCCCTCGGAGCTCGTTTGGTCAGGAGTGCCCCGGGGGGTCGAGGGTGGGTCTGCAGGAAGGGGCAGCAGAGCAGGAAACCCCTCTCGCTGAAGGTCTAAAAGGCGCCGAGCGCAGGAGTCCCTCTCAGCACATCACGACACAGCACAGCACCGGAGGGTCCTGCACACCCGCAGCCAGGGAGAGGCACGGAGCTCCCCGGGGCTCGGCTGCTCTTCCACGGCAATTTCCCAGCTCCAGGCAAGGCGTGGAGCCTGCGGAGCCCAGCACAGCGACCAGGGCCTGCCGGGGCTCAGCCCGCGGCGCCGGGCAGCGCTGTGCCCTTGGGCCCGGCCAGGGCAGCAGGGACGGGCCACGGTGTCCTCCGGCGGCATGTGGGAGCGAGAAGGGGATCCCCCTTCTCCCCGGGCAGAACCAGAGGATGCCTCCACCGGCATGTGAGCTGGAGAGCACAGCTGGCTTATGGCCCCGCTTCCATGGAGGAGAGAAGAGGACTAAAAAACAGCACTTACAAAGCAGTTGAGCATGGAGCAGGAGACGCGGCCTGGCAGACTCATGTTCATTTCCCGAGGCGGCAGCAGGGCCGGGCAGGCACAAGCAGCATCTCCTCTCTCCGGCTGCGACCTGCGGCCTCGGCACTGCGGCAGCGTCCCCGCTCCGCCGAGAAGGGCAGGAGCATCCCGGCCGCCGGCGGCCCGAGCAGGTGCCGCCGCGCCGCCGCCGCCGCTGACAATGGAGGGAGGGCGGGCGGGCGGAGGACGGGCAGACTCCACCTCCCTCCCAGGGCCGCCGAGCGCGGCTCTGCCATCTGAGCGTCTCCGTGACGGGCGAGACAGAAAATGGAGCGGGCGGCGGGAGCGCGGGCACGGCCCGTTCCTCGGCCAGGAGCGGCGTTCCCGGCCCACGGCACCGCTCCCGCCGGCACCTGCCTCGTGCCGCACTGGCGGCCGCAGTGGGGGCGCCGGGAACAATAGCGGGGAGGCGGCGTCGTGCTCCGGCACCGAGCCCTCTGCCCCGAACCCATCGACCCTACACCAAGGCCTCCACACCAACACTGAGCGCTCTGCTCCCACACCTCTGCCCCAGCTCCATGCCCTCTGCTCTGAGCTCTGCACCCTGGCATCAAGCCCGCCCCTCCGCCCCGAGCCCTTCAGCCCTGTGCTGACCCCTCCACCCCAGCATCAAACCCTTTGCCCCGAGCCCTCTGCCCCGGTGCCAAGTCCCCACCCCCGGCCCTGCTCCCAGAAACTCAGCTAGGACCTGCCACTGCAGCCCTGATCCTGCTATCCTCCCGCAGTCCTCAGTGCCTGGGCAGGGCGATGAGGATAAACAGGCTGCCCTGTTGCATCTCACCACTCAATACTCCCAAGACTTCAAGTGTGCAGGGAGTAGTTGGATGACCCTGGCTCCCACCAGCACCTGTGTGCTGGAGCTTGGGCCCTGCAATGGACAAGGCTCCTCTCGTGACCGCTTGGACACTTAGCTCCCATGTGGGGTTTCCCCAGCTCCCGCTGGCAATGCTCACAGACACATGGTCACTGACACAAGGCCATGGGTGCAGAAAATGCTGTGGTTTAGCACCCACCTCCCCAGCTCCCTACAAGCTCACCTTTACCACCTGCTGTTCATCAAGCCTAGGAGCAAACAGCTCCCAGGTCACAGCCTATCCCAGAAACCACAGGAGCAGCTTCGGGCAAAGCCATCTCCATTTCTACCATCAGCTGCCTTCTCTGCCCCCACCGCTGAGCCAGAGGGAGAATCTCTGTTAAAATGCAAAATTAAAACCTGACCCTTCGTCGATCCTCAAGGGCCCCACTATTTTGCTCAAATCACACCAGCTTTTTGCTCCCAAAATACAAATCCAAACAGAGTACAGCCTGTAGCCATTGAGCTCCTCTTAGATGTGGTTGCCCTAAAGACACTAGACAGCTCTCCCCAGCAATACCAACAGGATCTCAAAGGATTTTTCTGGAGTCAGATAAAAGATTTCAGCATTTCTCTGCAAAATTGTTCAGGGTTAGATTATTCAGAGCTGCCTTGGCTAAAGGGACAGCTTTGCGACACCCAGATATGCTGCCCACTGTCCCTTGCAGGGCAAAATTCAGTTCCATGACCTCCCTTGCTGCCAAAACAATCCCACAGACTCACATGGTTACATCAGCTTTACTACTTAGGATAAAAGACTAAGAAAAACACACAGCCACACCTGGAGATAAGCCATGAAATCCCATTTCACCCCTGCTCTGTCCCACTCCACCATTTACATGGAGCACAGTGGGTGGACGTCAGGCATTGCCCATCCTTGGGGCACCTGAACCAGCTGGCATTCACAAACCAAAACACAAGGAGAACAGAGGGTTATGGACACAAACAGAGGGTTACAGATAAGGACAGAGGGTTATGGATGAGGTTATGGATTTGTCTTGGCCAAAAGTGAGCGGCAGGAGAGGTGCCCTGCTCCCTGCAGGTTCCCCTCTGGAGGGAATGTTGAGAAACCAGAGCAGCTAAAGCTGAAGGAACATTTTATACTGGAGAGAAAGCATGGCTATAAACACTGTAAAGCCAATATTTATTCTTTTCTGACACGTATCAGAGGAAAAGCAACACAGCACATCCAGGGAACAGCTGAAGTCCGGGAGTCTCTTGGGCAGAGTGCGAGCACACACTGCTGTTAAGTGCACACGGCACAAGATCAGAGTTTATAACACACAAAACCACAGACAAGGTAGGTAAGAGGTTTGCTCCAACACACAGTGAGATTTTTAGGGCCAAGCCTCAGTTCAGGCCTGGCACAGGGATTGTTTGCAGAAGGACTTTGTAACCCTCCTAAGCTACAGCTGTGCAGAGTTAAAGGGCCGCTCGTCAGATCAGTACTTTGAATTTCCAACCTAAGCTGACCTGAACATCCACAAATAGAACTTCTGCTTTCACTGAAATAGTTTTGTACTTTTAGTATCTGCAAAAGACTCCCGAACGACTTAGAAACTTCTGCCCAAGCACTGAGCCTGGTGCAGAGCAGAAACCTTGCTCTGAAGTTCAGTGGCTTCACAGACTTTCAAGAGGAACTTGATTCAGACTCTGCTTTCACTTCCTTCAAGAGTTCCCAAAATACCTGCCCTCCTTTCCCTCCAGTGACCCAGGCAAAGGCAAGGAGTGGTGCTGGGCAGCCCAGCGCAGGACTGCAGAGTGCTCCAGACTCCTTAGCTGGCTTAGAGGGATTTCCTAAATGCCACCTCGGATGCCTCCCCAGCTGGGCTCTGCTCCACTATCACAAACCACCGAGGAAGAGAAGGTTATTTCACAGAACTGGGCTCCTCTGAGTGTTCTCAGTGTGTGTGTTCATGTAGGCAGAGAGAGAAAATCTCCCTCATCATCTCCCAACCACCATCCCAAGTGTTTCTCAATTCTGTGGGAAAGGAGCTGAATATAACGTGAGCAGCATGTTCTTAAGGGCAGCTGGCAGTGATTCGCCCCTTTTCCCTCCCACCAGCACTGCCCACTGTTCCTGTGCTGCTTCTCCCACCCCTCCAGACATCCCTGGAGCCACACTGCAGGTAAACAGCTTGCAGCCTTCTCCTCAAGGTCCCAAAAGGGATTTGGAGGCTTGGAGACAACACAGTGCTTGGCAAAAATAGGGCTGGCACTCAAGGGGCCATCCTGCAGCCTCCAGAGGAGATTATATTCCCTGTGGAGACACATCTGCATGCACCAGGAGCCCAGCCTCCAGCACAGGGGTCACAGGGAACATTTGGTCCCACTTGCCCAAGGAATCTGCATTGGGAGCACGGGACAGGCATCAGGATACTGAAATCTCTCTCGTGGTCTGGAGCCAGTCAGCATCCTGAAAGGAATCATTTTGCCAGTGGCTGGTCCAGCTTTCTGCAAGTTTGGGAAAGCATGGACCAGGGAGCAGCTAATTCCCACCTGGCCAGGTCCCCTCCAAGCCAAACCATTCCATGATTCTAAGGGAAAAATTGGTCCCATTCACTGCAGGGAGTTGCCAGCACACCTGACTCAGCCTTCCACAGACGTGGACACCCTTCCCAAGCCTGGCATAGCTTTAGCCTCTATTTCTTTTTGGCACCACAAATAAAATCACTCCCTCCTTAGGGAGATGGCACCACACCCATCCCTTCCACAGATTAGGGGGGGGCTTCTCCTCACCCCAGCATGGGACATCACCCCACAGATGGAGGGGAGGGAAGGCAAGGGCTGGCAGAAATCTGAATGTGCAGCCCTGTCCCTGGTAGCAAATCCACTGCACAGACTGCCCTGATCTGCCTCCAGCCGGAGAAAACCGACAGAAAAATTGGCAGGAGGAGATGACTGCCCTGGGAAGGGAATTCCAGGGCAAGAGAAGTAAATCAGCAGGAGCCAGGGCAGCTCTGTCTGACAGCCAGGGGCTCCAGCAGCAGAGGGGCCATCAGGATACTCTACTTTAGATCCTTCCAGGTTTGAATATTTATTTTCAATGAAGATCAAGCTAGGAACTGGTTATCAAGATCTTTTTTTCCAGGTGAGATGGGGAAAGGAGAGACTTGTATCATTTATCTCATTCTAAAAGTTAAAATTTATTCTCTTTCTGCCTGGCAGATACCTACACTGGGTGAGATGAGCTGCACTCAGACACATATTTCTCTCTCTCCATAAACTGATGCAGGGACTGATGAGCTGTGGCCAAAAGCACTCCTTGTTCTGCCTCCCATACTTGTGTTGCACGAAGGGCATCTTTGTTTCAGGTCCCCCTACATAAATAGTTCATTTCCTCAAAGCCTAGGGAGGTCTGTGGGTGAACTGAAAGGCTGCTGAGCCTGAGGTGGAAATAAACCCTTAAACCTGTGCAAAAAGAAGTTACTGTTTTATACCCCATAAATCAGGACTGGGATGGTGGGTGTCATCTTTTAATCTGGAAAGGATGATAGAAGAACTTATAGATCTGTAATACTGCATTTGGTATTTTTTCAGAAAGGTGCCCAGAGGTGAGCATGGAACTGAATATTCCGCAAGAAACTTTTGAGGAGAGGGACAAAAGGGCACAAGTCATGGGCTGTCAACTCCATGCAGCAGCACAAGGGGATGAGGGGTGGCTGCAAATCCCCACCTCGGGCCAGCTTCCTTTTAACTCATGTATTAAGGTACCAGTGCTCCTTAGGGCTCCATTAGCCAGAGTTAAGGATTAAACCAGCACTAGTGCAGCACTCAAGGTCATTCCCATCAGCAGCTAGTTTTGGGGGAAAGTGGGAAGAGGTGTGCAATCCAAGCTGTTAACACTAGACCATGCACCTGGAGCAGCAGAAAGGGGAGAGCAGCTGGTGAGGCACATCTGGGGTGCTGCTGAGGGAGGGCAAAGCTGTTGGGCCTGTCCTTGCTCACCACAGGGCTCTGGTGCTGTGGCCTCAGCCTGCAGTGAGCACAGGGAATTAAGGGAGCACTGGGCATACCAGCAGGGAACAGGGATTCCAGCCAGCCCCGAGGCACCCCTTAACCCACAGCCCACCCCCAGCCCTCCCTGTGTTTAACTCGGGAGCCACAGCCCTCCTGAGAGGGCACAGAAGGGCTCCAAGGGGGCTGTCAGGAGTTTCCATCAGCTCTCTGCCTTCAGCTGCTGACAGTGGCTCAGGTAAGGGGGTGGAGGGGAAGTGCTTACTTCTACAGCTTGCAATTACAGGTCACTTTCTCCCCCTTGCCATGGGAGACAAAAAGCCCATAGTCTCTTCCCAAAACAGTGGGTGAAATGGGATGGGCTTTTGTTGGTTGCTCTGCTCTTTCCAAAATGAAAAAATAATTTTCAAAAAATCACAGGAGCATTTTAATAAAATCTATTTTAAAAACCCACCCTTTTCAGAAGGTCCTTTGAAACAGTAAAGGTATTGTACTGATAAGGAGCAGGAAACCCTCTCATGTAGAAGAAACCAAACAGTGATTATACCTAAGGGTGGGCAGGGCCAGGTCAGGGTAAGGTCTGTCCAGAAGCACAGGGAAATGAAAAGCTTCCATGTTTTAGTAAATCCAAAATTCCAGCCTGTGCACTCAAAAAAAAAAAAAAAACAACAAAAAAAACCCCCAAAAAAACCCCAAAAAAACCCCAAAAAATCATTCATATAGAAACAGTTCCAGGGAGGGGTGATGAGAACTAAAGGTGGCTTCGCTACAGAGAATTTAAAAGACTAGAGCTCTTCAGATGTCTAAGGGGAATGTGTGGAGATCTACAAAATCCTGAAGGGCAGGAGATGCTCACAGGCAGCACCACACTTTACTGTTATTCTCAATACAAGAACCAGCCAAAACAACACGGGGCTGGTTCCAAAACAAAGCAAGAGGTCCTCAGCAGCACAGCTCTGACCCAACTGCAAACCTGGTTTTGAAAAGCCTGATGAATTCATGGAAGGAAAACCTACCAAGGGCTCATAAAACATCAATAAATTGTTTCTGGAGCTGCAGGTCCTGCCAGGTGATGGCACACACCTGAGCCACACTCTCCTGCAGCATTCACTGGGTCCTGTCACTAGGGTGTCTGACCAGCCTTGCCCTCAGGGGGCCCAGCCTGGCCTTCTCTGTGTTTCCTGGAGGGATTTTTGATGCATTTTCCATGTGTTTATTCCCTTTTTTTTTCATTCATATCTGGATACATCTGCATGCCCCTGACCTCAATCTCACCTAGAGAAGCTGTTGGGTTTTACACCTCCTGTGTGACACCAGGTCAGCTTCAAGCTGAAGTGTGAGATCCTTTATCAGGTTTTGACAGATGAGGACTTTCACCTCCATGCCCCAGGCCAAGCTCCTCACCCGGCAGCACAAGGATCAGCTTTTTCAGCAGGAAGCACAGGAGATCTTGAGGCAGCACCAGGGAGCATGAGGACAGGGGCTACGGCAAAAATGCTGTGTGTGTAACCACTTGAGCTGAGAGCTCAACTAATGCAGAGAACTTTTCCTTTCCTATTCCAGTTGTTAACAAAAGACATTGGGGACAATCCCTCAGGAGACGTCACCATTTCCTCGAGCACTCTGCCAGATTTTTATCTTTTATTTTTTAAAACATGTTTAACCTAAATTTTCTTGTCCTCAATCTGAATTTCCAGCCCTTTGTCTGTCTCTGCTGTTCTCCTCAGCACCCCTTCACCCACAACAACACAAAGATGGTGCTGATCCATGTCACTGCGGCAAGTTCAGGAGCTGCCCACCCACAGCCCAGATGCAGATCACCTCTTCAAACTACCCCCCTCAGGACACTCTCGGCATATCTTTCAACATTCCCAGTCTCCAGCTTTTTCCCTCCCAGCAGATCCCTTGTATTTTGGGTTATTTCTTGCTGGAGGCATTAGAGGCCCTTTATCCAAGTTTATCAGCAATCTGGCTGCTTTGGCTGTGGTTCAGATTCTTTGCTGCCACATTTTTCTGTTACTAATTCCTGTGAAATTTCTGCTCCTTTGGTGGCACCAGAGCTGTTATTAACATGGTGTGAAATCCTTCACTGTGAGGCCACAGAGGAACACAATGAGAAACCCCAGCAGTTAGTTTTAAAGAAAAAATAAATCAGTAAGCCACAAAAACTGGCTGACTATGTCAGTAGTCCAGGGAGACAGAAGGGGGTTCCAGTCTTATTTACTTTTTTTCCCAATATATTCCAATCAGAGGTTTAGGGGTAGCTGTATCCTATTAACAGCATCTTGCTGACAGTGATAAATCCTCTGTATTATATTATTGTATATAATACACAATACTGTTTCACTCTTCTTGCTCATTCTTGTATTTCTTTTCCTACATTTAGCAGCAGTACAAGATTTGGACACACAAAGAACAAGACCACCCACAGAAGACAGAGGCAGACCAGAATCATGGAATCATTAGGATTGGAAAAGCTCTCTAAGATCATTGAGTCCAACCATCCCCAAAGCACTGCCAAGGCCACCGCTGCCCCATGTCCTCAAGTGCCACATCCACAGGGCTGTTAACCCCTGTTAAGCAGGCACAGGGACACTAACACTGCCCTGGGCAGCTGTGCCAGGGCTGGACAATCCTTTCAGTGAAGAAATTTTTCCCAGTATCCACCCTGAGGCCGTTCCCTCTCCTCCTGTCCCTGTTCCCTGGGAGCAGAGCCCGACCCCCCTCACTGCCCCTCCTGGCAGGGAGTTGTGCAGAGCCACAAGGTCCCCCCTGAGCCTCCTTTGCTCCAGGCTGAGCCCCTTTCCCAGCTCCCTCAGCTGCTCCTGGGGCTCCAGTCCCTTCCCAGCTCCGTTCCTTTCCCAGGACATGCTCCAGCCCCTCAATGTCCATCCTGTAGAGAGGAAATAGGGCATGATGGACTCACCATTCTCAGCCACTGTCCAAACCCTCCTGGTTCAATCACAGCTCAGTCTCTTCTTGTTCCTCCACGAGTCTCACCTGCAGCAAAAAGGAGACAACCCTGAGCAGAAGTTTAGCTGATAAGAATTTAGATAAGGAGTTTAATTTACAGGAATGGTAGACAGACTTGGTCATTGTGGTTCAAGGACCTGGGGAAGACCCTTCACAGGGAACTTGAGTGTTTGGAGAAGATCACTGTGGTCCTGGGAAGAAAACACCTCTAAATCCACTCGGGTCCTGCCTGGGAGGTGGGGCAGGATGCAAACACTCCAAGTACCAGGAAAAACCAGCAGCTCCTTCTGCCAGCTTTGCCCTGCTCAAGGGAGGTCACAGGAAGCGTCTGTAGGAAGGGAAAAGCCAAGCAGTGAGACTTGAACAAGGTCCTGCTCCAAGAAGATCCTTTCCAACAGGACCAGATGCTCCCACAGGTGATCTTGGGAGGAAGAGACCCTTCCTCAAGGTTTTCGGGTGTCTCCAGTACAAGATCAGTTGATCACCAACATCTCTCTCATCTGCCCATATTTTGCCTCTGCTTTGCTCTTTCAGCCCCAGAGAGGGGATGGAATTATCCACAATTAAACACTGGGACCAGGGCCAGGCTGAGCCTTGGGCACTCCTGTCCTGGTACCACTCACCTGCCTGAGCAGCCTCCCACTGCCCCATCCCTGGCAGTGTCCAAGACCAGGCTGGACGGGCCTTGGAGCAGCCTGGGACAGTGGAAGCTGTCCCTGCCCAGGGCAGGGGCTGGAATGGGATGGCCTTTAAGGTCCCTTCCCACCCAAACCATTCTGGGATTCTGTGAAGCAGCACAGAAATCTGCACGTGTGTGTCCCAATGTTTTTTAAATACAATGATATTTTAAACAGGGATCTTCAGTATTTCAGTGTAGCTTGAGGATGGCTCAGAGCTCACCAACCAAACCTGATTTCTGCCAGTCCCCCTACAGCACGTCAGAGCTCCAGGAATGCTCGAGGTCTTCCGTAAAATTTGCCAACATTAATTTTAACCTTTCTCCTCCTCAGATGAAATACAAATGCCAACAAATGTGCAATTGGAGATTATCCAAACATCTCACACAACACTCCCCAGCTGGGAATCCCCCTCCTTCCACTACTCAGGAATTGGGCTGGCTACAGAAGAGCTCTGAATACCTGCCCAAGGCTTTCCTTCGCTCAGGGATTTCCTTCCCAGTGCAGAATTAAGTCAGGTTTGACACCCACACGTCAGAAGGCCAAGCTGGATGCCAGCACCGAGGAGTCATTGCTGAGATGTGATTCCCACCATGAGGCAGCTGCTCCCACCCTGCCCCTGCCATGCCCAGGTTGGAATTGTTATCCTTGGCCTTTCAGTTCATCCCTCACATCCCACCATGCACTCGACAGGAAAGGGCAGGAGAAAGGAATGGGAGGTCAGAAAAGACTCCAGACTTGTGCAATATATCTCTATATTTAATTCTTATCTTTATGGGGCCACAGAGCTGCTCTGAGGGCTGGGAGCCCCTCTGCTCTGGATCCAGGCTGGGAGAGCTGGGGGTGTTCACCTGGAGAAGAAAAGGCTCCAGGGAGACCTCAGAGCTCCTTCCAGTGCCTGAGGGGACTCCAGGAGAGCTCGAAGGGGAGTTGGGACAAGGGATGGAGGGACAGGACACAGGGAAGGGCTTCCCAGTGCCAGAGGGCAGGGATGGATGGGATATTGGGAAGGAATTGTGCCCTGGGAGGGTGGGGAGGCCCTGGCACAGGGTGCCCAGAGAAGCTGTGGCTGCCCCTGGATCCCTGGCAGTGCCCAAGGCCAGGCGGGACAGGGCTTGGAGCACCCTGGGATGGTGGACGGTATCCCTGCCATGGCAGGGGGTAGAACAAGATGGGCTTTAAGATCCCTTCCAACCCAAACCATTCTGTCATATTACCTTACATTAAAAAGCAGATCACCAAGTTCCAGGGAACTATGAAAAAAAAAACCCACATTGGGAATCAAATCTCCTATGAAAACAGAAAAAGCGAAATACTGCACTATCACCCTTCAAACCCAGACCAGTCTGGCTCTTTTGAACTATAAAAGCCTTTTTCCCACTACCTAGCAAATGATCTCACATATCAGACTTCACAGAGGAAAGAGCCTCCAGCAGGAGCTACCAGGAGACCCACTGCCAACTGGTGACTTACAAGTGACGTGGGAACCACAATTAGTTTGTGGGGAAGAAAGGGAAGAAAAATGCTAAATATGCTTTTTTTTTACTAAATCTGAAGATACTTGAATTGACAACACTGAACAACAGGAATACTGTTCCTGCAGTGCGTTTTGTACCAGTGTATCCAATCACTGCTAATGGCCAGTGCAGTTTCTCAGTTCCCTCCTTGTACAAGTCAGTAATGACCAGAAACTGAAACTCTGTGGCTGCGTCACAAGTGAGGAGATTCCTCCTCGCTCCCATCCCCCAGCTCTCTGGGCAGCCAGCTGCCCAAGAGGAAGGCAATCCATGGCAATGGGACTGCCCAGGAGCTCAGCCTGCTGGAATGCTGCTGTCCCCAGAGCCTTCGTCCTCCTGTGGGAGCAGGGGCAAAGCTGAAGGGGTTCCTGAGGATTTACGGGGTGAGAAAAAGCCAGGAGATACCACAAAAACCCAAGTGCTGCTGGTACCTCTGAGGACCTGCTGCCTTACCCGAAGGACACCTGCCCTGGTCGAGCACCAATGCAATTCCACGAGCTCCTGTGCTGGCATCTCAAATGCATCCCCCTGCTTCAGGGCTGGCCATGGCCCTCCTCCTTTCAAAGGCTGCCATGTCCCACTGGCTACTGGCCCTGCCCCTGGGGGTTCCAGCCCAGGGTCTCCACCCCTGGGAAAGAGGTGGCAGCTGCCCACTGCACCCAGCAATGACGTTCAGCACCTCTCTGGGCTGGATTCACCGGCTTCTCCTGTGGAAGTCAGGTTTGGCACCTGCTCAAGGAGCCGCCTGCCATGCAAGAGATGGGATTACCCAAAAATCCAGGTCAGAAGCTCCCCTTAAAATTTTGGTCACAGGGGATAGGCTGGGGTTGGCCACCTGCTATGCCAAGGTGGAGGCTGATACAGAATTAAATGAAGAGGGGACCAGGGACAGAGAAAGGCATGACAAAAAGGATGGCACTGGGAAGAAGATAATACAATGGCCTTTCACACACAGAGGGAATTAGTGAATCACAAAAGGCTTTGGGCTGAAAGGGACCTTAAAGCTCATCTCGTTCCAGCCCCTGCTATGGGCAAGACCAGGTTGCTCCAAGCCCCATCAAACCTGGCGTTGGACACTTCCAGGGATCCAGAGGCAGTCACAGCTTCTCTGGGCACCCTGTGCCAGGGCCTCCCCACCTTCATAGAGAAGAATTCCTTCCCAATATATCTAACCTAAGTTTCCTCTCTCAGTTTGAACCCATTCCCCCTTGTCGTGTCACTGGTATCTGGGTGCCGGTGCACACTGACAGTTCATGTTGAGTTTTTTCAGCCCCAAGTCACCCCAAAGCCCAGAGCCTCAGGCTGTTCTGCTGCTGTGCAGCCACAGGCAGAGTGTGGGGCCAGCAGCTGCCTGCCCTCCCCATCGCTCACTGGAGGGGGGTACAGGACAGTACTGGTGCTGCTGGTGGGGCTGGTGAGGTGATGCCACTTGACACACCTGGGCTGGGGGAAGTAGAGAAAGTAACTCCCTTCTCTTGAGCATTTTTATAGCTTGTAACCTCCTCTGGAACTCAGTCTGGGAGCCAAACCCCCAGATAATAAAGCCGTGTCAGAGTTGAGAACACTTGTAAAACCCCTCCTTTGCCCTTCCTTTGCTTTCCTGTAGCCTCCTGCTCGCGTGACTCACACCACACTTCCTTATGCAACCACACTGCTGCCTCCAGGGATCTTTGCCCCTCCTGGTAAGAAACAGAGGGGCAGGGACTGGAGCAGTGTCTGGAAACCTCTGTCCCCGTTCCCTGCAGATGGTGGAAGAGGCTGCTGGAAGAACCTGGCCAGGACCAAACTCTGCCTGCATCCTCCAGGATGTTCAGCCTCGGCCCTGGCCAGACTGGCACACACACACCAGGAAAGGACTGCTCCTTTTCCAAACTGCAGCTCTGGCCTGCGGCACCCAGGTCCCCTCTCAGCTACAATCCAAGCCAGGATGCAACAGGAACTGGGAATCCCAGCAATCCCCACAAACAACTGGGCTGTCAAAACCCAGGAGAATCACTTCCTCTCCCTCTGCCTCCCCAGGTCTCATGGAGGTGCCACAAAAGAACAGTGCTGTGGATTACAGGAACCTCTGAAAAAAGCTGAAAGTCCTGCCTCCAGCACAGTGGGATTAACAATGGTGAGCTGGGCACAGGGAACACAGAATAATGAGGAATGGTGAGCTGGGCACAGGGAACAAAGAATAATGAGGAACAGCACCCGCTCCCTGCCATCACAACACAGAGCAGGGATCCTGTGGGAAGGAGGGAGCCCTTCACACATACACACATGGAGCATTGGAAAGCTGGCAAAGGGAGCAAGAGCTGGCTAAGGCATCCTGGCTACAGGGGTGTCAGGGGTGCCCCAGGCGAGGTGGGTGGCCCCTGGCAGCTCCCTGCTAGGAGACTCAATTTTAATTGCTCATAAAACTACAGCCATTGTTTGCAGTTGGAGCGGAGCTCTCTGCGCTCAGCATCTGCCCCAGGCAGAGATTTTTGCTTTAATTTCAGCTAAAATCGTAGAGTTGGTCCTGGTGCACTTAAAGGGGAAGAACAACTCCAATATCAAACAGGGGATGGTAGAAGGAAAAAAACAGGAAACCTATTAGCCTTATTGTGATCCCAAATGAAACAGAAACAGGCATCTCAAGCGTCCCAACTAATTAGAGGCTAAAAATATAATTGTCAGACCCCACAGTTACGTGCAAAGCAGATTGCATGGGCTGGTCTCTGTTATTTTAAACAAAATTACAGCTCAGAGGGCTGTTTCTAATGAAGGCCACGACCAGCTGCTCTTCAACAACAAAACTCTTTTACTGCTGAATAACTATTAAAATGAAAAGATTGGGCTACCAGAGCCCAGGAATGTCACAGCAATACCAGCTGATGGTGACAAGTTGCCAAAGTATTCAGATTGCTCTGCAGCATGAAGGGATCATAATTTATGGTCTAAACAGGGGGAAGGGCTGAATTCCAAGATGCAGAATTACCCATGGATGAAGGGCTGCTGGAAGTGCAGCTTAGAGGATCTCACAGGCACCTCCACATGAGCTGCTCAACAGGGACTGGCAAAAAGTCTTCTGCAAAAATATATAGTAGCAGTGATGGCAGAGGAGACAGATTGGTGGCACTTTGGTCCCCAGCACTGATGGGACCACGGCTACAACTGCCAGAGCTCAGCCAGCACACTGACAGTTTTGGGATTTGTTGCTGAACAGTGTAGAAGTGAGGAGTGCTGAGGGTGGAAGGATGCAGGAATGTAGAAGAGGGTGTGGAGAGAGCTGGAGGGGGAAACAGGCAAACAAGACTAGAGCTTGAGGGAGGAAAACACCACCAGAATTCAAAAAATGCTCGATAGGCTGTGCCAGGGATACATCGAGCCAAGACCTGCCAGCCATCTCTGTGTCAGGCTCAGGGGACAGCTTAGCCTGGGGACAGTCAAAGCAGTCTAATGACAACTTGTTTTGCAGAAGAGAAACCAGGGAGGGGGAGATCCTTATGGTGCATTTAAGCTGCAGGACCATGTCCCCAGCAGCATTTCGTCTGTCCCATCCTTTCCTCTGCCACATCTTGCTCAGCCAGGAGTCAGGAGAGATGGATACACAGAGGAGACAGAAAACAGTTTATATCGTGTGCAAGATTGAACAAAACGGTATTTTAGATCCTTTTCAACCCTGGCATTCCGTGATTCTATGAGATGGGGGTGCACAGGCAGATTCTGACAGACCCCAGCTGGAAGGTCCAGCAGTGTCACCCAGATGCCATCAAGGTGTACGGGATAATGAGGGAAGAGAACAGAGCCCAGCGCTTTGCCAGACCCCTAACAAGCACTGCTATCCATCTCTGCAATGATTTTAAGCATGATTAATTTCAGCAGCCTGCCTGCCTGCCAGCTGACTCTGCTCTTTACATTAATGACAGTGAAATCAGTTTCAAGGGGAACGCAGTGACAGGGAAGGAAGCAGAGCCAGGACGAGGAGCAGGAGTTTCTCAGCTCATTTCCCCTCTCCTCCCGAGGCTGTGGCTGTGCCGGTGCTGCAGCCCCGGAGCTGGGGCAGTCGGTGGCACCAGGTGGCAGCAGCACACCGGGGATGGTCTCCTGCCAGGTCAGCGTCTGCCTCTTCCTTCGTGTTCCGAAGGAGCTGGCAGGGGCGGGGACGGGAGCGGGGACGGGAGCAGCCGCTGCCATCCCCGCACTGATTCATTCCCCATCCCAGCCAGCCCGCGGCAGCCGCAGAGAGGGACAGACCCCTCCGTCATTTCCATGAGGGCACGTGGAGGAACCACGGAGCGAGAGAGCCCTGCAGCCCCCGTGCCATGCCCGCCCTGCAGGCTTTTCATCCCAAGCTGCCAGAGACGGAATTCAAAGCCAAGGCTCCAAGCTGAACCCCGTAACCATGCGACTGACACAGACAGGAAGCACAGCTTTGGCAAACATTTCCACAGTTCCCTGTAACTCCAGCCTGTTGTTCTCCAGCTTTGTTTGCTTTTCTTTAAAAAAGCAGTTGGGACATTTCAAGTCACAATTAAGCCTTTATTCAAGTACAAACAATTGCCTGGTCCCTACCCAAAGCAATGCAGATGGACCCATCCCAGCTGCAACCCAGGCTGCTGTCTGCTCCTGGGGTCCTGCAGCTCCGGAGGGAGGGAGGGGTGTGTGGGCACTGGGCTCCCTCTCATGCTGCCCTGGCACCTCCCTCCACATCGTGCACCGACTTCAACTCAGTCTCAGGAAGGAAGCAGCAACAGCTTCAAGGAAACGGTGCCTGCACGACTGAGGTCACATCCCAAGGCTCCAGGCCAGAGAAGCTCTGTCTAAACTGGTCTCTGTGCAAACACTCAGTTCTCATTATGCACCAGGAGAATTTACCTTTAACTCCCATCAACTTGGGGAGTCTCTAACAGCCACAGTTTTTTCTGAAAGGCAATCTTTGTGACTGCAGAAAAAACCTGAGATATGTGACCCAAATGCACCAGAAGGCTCCGAAATCCAAAGATAAAGTCCTGAAGTGTGCCACTTCCCCTCCTCACCCCACTATGGGTTTTCACAGCCAAACTCAGGGCTTTCCCAAGCTCCCACATCCAATATCCTGGCATTCAACATGTGGGTATTTTAAAATAATTTCAGCTAAACAGCCCTGTTGTTAATACAGTCAAACTTCAGCCCTGTTGTTATTACAAATGTAACTCTTACTCTTTTATACAGGTGCATAAACATACCCATGTGGTATTACTTTAGGAGTCCTAAGGTTTCTGAGGCATGTTCCTGCAGCCAGAGGACAGGATGGATGGGGGAACTATAGCCCTTGGTAAAGGGCAGCCAGGACACCTTGGCATATAAAGTGGTGCCCGCCCGCAAGGATCTGGAATCTCCCCTGGAACCAACAGTCAACAGAAACAGTGTCTGAAAGCAAAAAATATTGCTGTTATTCCAAGGGATCACATGTCCTGTAACACTACTGGGGTTCACAGCCCTGCGACAGCCACACTTCCAGCTCTGGAAGAGGCTCCTCAGCTCTGGAACCACGTGCTGCTGGCTGGAGGCAGACCCCAGGCCAGAGCTCAAGTGCCAGCACTCACTACAGGCAAAATTTCTAGGAGAGCCTGTTTTCTCCAAGGGTAGTTTTCTTCCATGGGAATAAAATGAAGCATCTTTTAGTAACCCACATAAACACGTATGTGAAAAAGCTACGACTGAAACCATCAGCAGGTCTGAGAGGACAAGGAAGCATCAGGATTTATTCTCTTGACTCACCCAAACCAAGCCCAGTTTCCCCTGCAGCCTCCTCACAAGCAAGGAGGAGGATCCTGTGCCAGACCCTGCAGCTCTGATCCTTGAAACGTGGTTGGGAACACACGGCTCTGCTGGATGCTCCTCCCTGCTCCTGGGGGAAAGCCAGTTCCTCCCCAAAACTTGCCATAATTGTGCCATTATCACATTAAGTTCCCAGCTCCCCCTTTCACAGGAAGAACCTTTAGAACAGAGCAACAAATATCTGCTCAGGGTTTTTACCATCAAGCTACAGAAGACCACAAGAGGAGATGAAAACCCTTTAGAGCTGTAATATTAATAAGTTAAGAGCTCACTTTTGATTGTATGTCCGACCTGAGCACAGTCGGAGCTCCCATGGAAACCCTGCGTTTGCAGGCACTGTCTCCTGGTGGTTTGTTATGTCGACAGTCTGGACATCCTTCCCAAGGAACCCTCTCAGGGCTTTGTGCTGCCACAGCTGTTCTTCACAACCAGGCAATGAACTCAGAAACTTGCCCTTCATGAGGCTTTTCTGGGGGTGGTATCCCTCCCAAAACTAAGAAATACCTCACCTGGTGTTTAACAATTCCCCTTTCCCACCCCAAGCCCCTGAAGTTTAAAAAGGTTAAACCAGAGCCTTTGGTCTTTAATTTCCAGGTATCCAGAGGCTTCAAAACTGGTTTGCACTCAGCAATGGAAAATCCCATGAATATACTGCCTTGCACACTGACCTGCTTTCATTAATAACCTCACCTCAAAGGATGTGGGCAGGTCAGCAAGTTCAGCTGAGCTTAAGTGCTCCCATCTCATGCTCTCTCTAAGCACAAGCTTAACTGCTTCTAAAAACAGTGCTGGCCATGCTGGCCGCTGCAAAGGGACTCTTAGAAAGGGAAATCCCCAGCCAATCCATACAAGGGAAGAGAAGGCAATTTGATATATATAGCAAGTCCCCAGCTTATCTAGCAGCAAGAGCTGCTCAAATTCACACATGCTGTCCCTTCCCTGCTGGCAGCTTCCAGCAGGACCAGGGATGAAGGTGGCCACATGCTGAGCTCGGTACCAAGAGGAGTCAGAGGATTTATTCTCATCTGCTGCAATTCATGCAGGGAGCAGAGCCTGGTATTTCTTCCCCTTAGTAGCTGACTATAATAAAACTCATTAAGGAGTAAATTCCTACCTCTACAAGGTTTAGGCCAAGACTGCAATGCATCAGACTTACTCTATGTAACACAAAGGCAAATCTCAGGAAGCACTGGGATTTTTATCATCTTTGCCCAAACATGAGGCAGTTCCCTTTCTCCTGACAGTGCATCACTGACACGCACACATGGAACCCAAATCCAGTGGCAGCTCTATCAGCAATTCCAGCTGAATCCAGGTTTTCCCCCGCACTGTTCTCACTCCAGCCCATGCTGCCACACAGGCCAGCATCCTGGCCTCCAGCCCCACAGCTCTGGAGAACAGGCAGAATGGAAAGCTGGAGTCGTAGCACTCAGTGAGACATCCCACTTCCCAGCTTCTATCGCTCCAGTATCAACCCTTCGCTGTGGGATTTTGCGGGGTTGGAGGAAGGAGGAGCAGCAGCACAAGGGCAGTGGGATCCCACCTGCTGTGCTGCTGCTCCCCAGGGAATTCCAACAGAGGAACCGGCTGCTCATTCCAGCTTCGATTTTAAGTACTTTGTCATTAGTAAAACATGCTGAAAATGTGATTTCCTCTGCCACGAGACCTATTGAACCTTTTCAGAGAAGTCTAAGGAACTTCCTCTTGTATTTCAATAAAAGCCAATCTCACAGGAAGAACAGTTCCTCTCATACTTCTCGGAATTCCTCTAGTAAAAACACCTAGTGAAGAAGGAATGACGGAGTGGAACAAAGAGATAGGGAGGTGGGGGATTCACTTGTCACTAAGTCTGTGGTTTACTATAAAACAAAACTATGAATCCACAGCACAGAACTACTTTTACTTCCTCTTTTGCCTCATTTAGCAATGGCAACAAAAGCTCGGCAGAGTTTCCTAATGAGCCAGATCTGCACAGAACCTCTGCACTCAAGAGTTTCACATTAAAAAAGAATCTCAATTTGCTCTCCTTGCTGAACAAAACAGGCTCTGTCTAGGATCATCTTATCCAGCATCCACAGGTCCTTAGCTACCCACTTTCATTTGGAAATGCAGACATGAGGCAGCAGAGAGGGATCCATCTGCTCACTGGCATACTGGGAAGGGCAGCATTCCCTGGAGAGTCCCGATAGATTAACTTTCCAATTCCAGAAACGGGAAGGAGCAAAGAACAGGGTAAGGAAGACACGACCTCATGCCAGCCCAAGGAAGTGCAAAGGACAGCAGGGAGGGATATGAGTTGCTCGCTGGCACATCCCAGCCCATGGATCTGAATCCAGCCCGTGCTGGCTGCCTGCCAGTAACATGGCATTCCCTCGGGCAGCTGCCTGCAACATGTCTCCAGGCTGCCCTGTAATGAGCACAGTACCTCGGATGCTGGGAGCTACCGGCTTCCCGAGGAACACTCAGTGGTATGAGTCAGCCACAGGCAACAGAAAGGATGCAACCAATTCTTCAGGCCAAAGCAGGCCCGTTCATTCAGTTCTTCTGATCATGTATTGTCTCAAAGTCCTGCAGAGGTTTCCCTGCAGCCCCTGCTCCTCCCGACATCCATCAAATCTCAGCCTGAGGCAGGTCCACTAATTACCCCTTCCTGCACCAAGACTCATCCCTCACCTTCAGCAAACAGCAATGCTCCTCTCCAATACGTTCTTGGTGCTCCCAACCAGCTGTGGGACACAAACAAAGGATTTGCTCTTCCAGGGCGATAATCCCCAGTATCACCACATCACAGAGAAACAGGCAGCATCCCTGTGGAATGTTTATGGCAAAGATGAACTGTGCCCAGGTCACCCCTCTGAAAGAACCCCAAACACCCCTCGGTGCTCTCACCAGGCATGGCAAACACCCACTCCAAGGATCCCAAGTGCCAGGAGGAGCAGAAGTGGAGCTGCCCCAAAGCAAAGCTGCTGCAGCAACAGCTTTGCTGAAGGGAGTATTTCCCCCACAGGCAGGAGCCGTTGACACAGCCCTGAGGATGGTGCAATCCAGCAAAGCTGCAGGGAATGTCTGGGACTCGCTCTTGGGTCCACTTGGCATATCTGCACCCACCTCCAGTGCCTGGGAGTCTCCCACCACGGCCCCCTTCCCTCACCACAGCACTTCTAAAGAAAAGATCCTCTATTCTTGCCATTATGTGCCCTTTAGGATGTACCACAGGTTCAACACCCCCCAGAAAACAGGGACTTCACATCACAAACAAGCAGCTCTCCTTGGAAATCAAGGGACTTTCTCTTCCCACAGGTGGCTATATCTAAACATGAAAGCTCCGGGCACAGGGATAACAAACATGCAGAGGCTAATGCAATTTCACCTGAGTTTCACCTGAGTTAAGAGGTAGCAAGGCCCTGAGCAGGGCAGCAGTGTGGGAGCTGGAGTGGGAACAGGAAGGATATGGTTATCCTGGGTATGACAAAACTCCCTCAGTGTAGTAACAAAATTACTTTATAAAGACACTGTACCCTGTGAGGTGTAGTATCAGCCAAGGCTGGCATCAGTACCAAAATTCCCAATCAGCTGCTTACCAATCAGCTCAGCTAGGCTACAACTTCTTTGGGAAGAGCCACTGCTGACCTCAGCTCTTGTCCCTTTCCCTGCACACGGTGTTATTCCCTCTTCCTGCAGAAGGAAAAGAGGCAGCAGGCAGACCCCCTGGCACTTTGTGGAAACCAGGTCTAGAGATGTTTCCTTGCTGCAAGCAAGATGAGAATTCTCCTTGCCCAGACCCTCTCTCACAGCATCCACTTCCCCTGGCTGGGTTTGCACACACATCCATGGCCTCTAAATATCACCTGGTTGTCAGAGAGGGTGTGTAGACACAGGGAACCTTCTTTTCCTAGAGAAGTTACCTCTTGTGAAGGGATGGATGTGAAAAGCACAAGCCAGGACTTTCTGACAGCAAAATATTAAGTAGCAGATCTCCCCTCCACAGCAGGCAGGTGATGAAGAGCCCTGTGCAGGTGAGACAGACATTTGCAGAGGACTGAAAAGAACCAGGCACATTGTTTAGGAGCACAAAGGATCCAAACACACAGAAGAAAAAGCTGATACCCCAGAAAGAGGAGCCAGAGTTAATCCCTCTGCAGGGCTCTCAGCCATCCCGCTGTCCATTGGGATTGGAGGGAAATGGCTGCCCCGGAGCACACAGACAGACACTCATCACACCAGAAGTCAGCAGCAGTTCCCCAAGTCACAAGGGCCACAGCTTTTAAAAAATAAAGCAGAACTGAACTATGGCATCAAAGGAAATAAATCCCACAGACAGAGGACATAAAAGTCTCAGGCTGTGACAAACCCTGAAGCATCACTAGAGAGGGAATGTATGGCTGACAAGGGTCCAGACCTACCCAAGGGCACAGGAAAGTTGACAAGAGGACACAAACCGTACTTCAGCACAGCCAGAGGAAAGTTTAACACCCCAGGTCACTGGGAATGTACCGCAGACACAGCATCCTCAGTGGTACCTAAAGCAGGTTGAAAAACATCTCTGGTGTTTCCAGAGCAGCTCATCAGCTCCCACTTTGCTGTGTTTCTTCCCACCAACCCCCCAAATACCTCACAGCTGTTCTTCCCCCATCCAAACAGACTCTGTCCTGGCACATACAGGTTGCTCCATCCCACATCCAACTCCAGCCTCCCTGGGCCTCGTGCCTGAAGAGACTCATTTCCACTGCCCCAAGCCTGAACTCCAGGGCACTACAGGCTTTTTGGCCTGTGTCCAGGTGCCATGGGCTTGCTCCAAAGTTTTCAGCAAGAACAGAACATTTTAGCCTTTGGGAAGTTCAGTCTGCATTTGAGAAGGAAGGCAGAAGTGCCTCTGGCATGGGGGCAGCTGCAGCCCTGACCTGGGGGAGGCAGGAAGGGGATGCTGTCTGGCTGGAAAGCAGAAGGGAGTATAAGCCCAAATGATGCTGACTGGGGTGAGAAGCAACAACGCCAGGGCTCCTCACATCCTCCTAAAGCTCCTCCTGAGCACCCTGGGTCACGAAGCACTTGCAGGGTGAAGCTGAAGCTGCCAGGTGGTGCTGGCAGCCAAGCTGAACTGCAGGAAGCACAGGCAGGACCCAGGCTCCGGGCTGGCCGCCAGCCACGCTCTGCCAGGGTACTCTCAGTGAGACGTTCTCCAAACTGGGTGTAGGTGCCTCATAAATGAGATACTGAACAGGACAACGGCTGCTCTCATTCCCATTAAAACAGTGAAACAGATCCCACCTGGCTCTGTCATACTGGTGGTCCTGAGTGCTACGTCCCAGTCATGCTCCTGCAATAAGGAGACTTCTGCCCAGTCCTTTGAAAGATTTAAAAAAAAAATTATTGTGAATCCAGACAGCACAGTTGAAACAACATAGACAACTGAAAAGATTCATGCTGGACTGCCACAGGGCACTCATCCACTTGGGGGAAGCTGTCTACTTCAACAAGTTTCTAGAATAAAACAAACCAACAAAACCCTCTGAAGTTTCCAGAAGGAACAATGCAAACTGCAGCCCTCGCTCGCTCGGACCAGTCCTCCGCTTCAGCAGGGACCATCAGGGAAAGGCTTGGCAGAGCCTAAGCAATTGAACTGACTGCAGAGTAGAAATATTTTGAGGGTCCTTACCATAAAGCTGTCACTCATGGGCAGTGCCATGTCCAAGCACGTTCTGAGAACAATTTCATTTTGCAGTGAAGAACTGGCCAGGTTGGAAAAGGAACAAGGACTCTGCTTCCCAGCCAGTGCTGTTCTGACAGCATGAAATGGCAGAAAGGTGAGCTCCAGAGAATACCCTGCTGCAATTCTGGGCTTAAGTTCAGCTACAAGACTTTGCCCCCGAGCAGATAAGTTATGAGCCGTGTCCCTGCTGCCAGAACAGGCTCCTCTGAAGCGGGGAAGAGCTGACAGTGGTCAGCAACCTCAGCAAGAGTCACCAGATTTGGCTCTTGCTCCATCTCAGACAGAGGTACCCAATATGTCGCCTGCACTTTGCTATCAGAACATTCCCACCTATCTTATTTCTAGTAAACCTCATTCCCAAGGCTAAGGAAAACCTCAATCCCAACTGCCATCCTTCCTGTGAACACTGTGCCCATCTCTGTGGTGGGATCAGACCCACACCCTTTCAAGAGACAGTGCAGGGTTTCTGCCCCCAGGAAAATAAATGTTGGCAAAAGCAGAATTCAGTGGTGCGTGGCTGGGCCAGCCAACCTTCCCGGGTGCGCAGTGCCCGAGATCAGCTGTATCACACACGCTGCTCAGCAAACACTCCACCTAGAAGTTAAGCAATAGAATCCACCAGGGAAGGCAGATGAGGAATGCTCTTCATCAGAGACTAAAGGGAATAAACCGCCTACAAATGCTCACAACATAAAAGGAAACCTCTGAGGCCAGAAACTTGATACATGTTGAAACAGAATATACTGACACATAACTCTCCTCTCTTGGGATAGGCCCTGGGTAGGCTTCTACCTCTTGAAGAAGAAATTTGAGGGCATCTCTCAACTGAGAAAGAGCAACACAGACAAAGCAGTAAGTAACAACAATGGCTTTAGAGCTATTAAGAGTGGGAACTGTCAGTTTAGCTCTGTTGATGCTCTGTCCCACTATATTACCTCTGTCTGGAAAGGCCGAGGCTGCTCCCAGACCCACCACACACACAGATCACTGCACAACGACCTTGCAAAACACATCCTATGAAAACTGTCCCCACAATTCGATTCCCACCCCGCTGGGAAGGGGCTCCTCCAGCTCCCAGGCAAATCGAGGTACATCAGAGTGACCAGAGGCTGCACATCAAACCTCAGCACGAGGCAGGCCAAGCACAAAGCTCTCTTGAGAGAGCTCTGGGGAAGCTATGTCAGAAGGAGTCCTGACAGACCCTAAACCTCAACGTGTGTCAGACTCTCACCAGCCCAGGACTGACCAAACTACAGAGAAGAGAAGGAAATTTGGAAGGAAGTAGATAAGGGGCAATGTATGCAACTCAAAGAGGACTCCAAGAGCTTAGGCTTTGAGACAAGGGTGCCCCACTACCAGCACAGGCTTCATGGCAGGAACATAGGCTCATTTCAAACACAATTCAGCCACTGAACATGCTTCAGTTTCATTTCAGCTCACATTCCCAGAAAAGAGCTGGTTTCCCGGTGCCGTGCTGGCACATCTAGCAGCACAGTGCACTGCCGCTGCCAGAGCCTCCCAGTCAACTCCCCCTCTGAGGCTCTGGCTGAAAAGCCAAAGCACCTCAGCACCTCACACCAGGGCAGTTTCCTCCTGGGCAGAAATTCACCATCTCAAGGGAAAGCACCCCCCTTTCCTTGGATTCGGTGCTGGACGGCAAGGTGCAGGTGTGGTTCATTGCTTTGAACAGGACAGGGACCAGATCACCCTGGAAAGTCGGCCTGAGCAGGCATTTGCTATTTATAAGCTAATCATCTGATCCCTCCGGAGAGAAATCCTATCCTTTGGGGCTGTTGGGAGTGCGTGGAACTGCGGGAGCGGCAGGGAGGAACAGAAGGGAAGCGATTACATCGGCCAGGAGCATGATCCGAGTGACCAGACAAAATTCTTCTCTGCTCCATCACAGCCCCAGAATCCTGAAGAACAGACCAGGGATTATGAGCAGGGATTAATCTTTTATGCTAATTTGCTAAGAGCAAAGTAATTTTTTTAAATAGCTTTCATCTCCATTCATCATTATCTAAAAAGGGCACTGATCTAGTTCTGAAAAGAGCGACAAGTCTCATGCTAAGAGCCCACCTGAAATCCAAAAACACACGGGAAACTGGCTGGCTGGAGCTGCCTCAGAGGGGGAAAGATATGAGCTTTCATAACTGTTTGATAATTATTAATTCATTGGAGGAACATGACTGTCCTGGGAAGTTGAGTGTGATGTGCAAGTATGCAACATGGATTTTTTTCCTTCAGTTCACATTTCTCTCTGATAAAAATAACCTGGGTTAGATGACACTGCTGGATTTTCCTGTGAAACAATGCTCAGTCATTTCCAACACACTGCACACACTCCGCAACCACAAACACACCCCAAAACAATCACAGTTCTCTCTACCCTCCTTTTTCCTCATCTACCAAAGTATTACTGAGAACAACCCTCTCCCTCCACTGACAGCAGCCTCTGAAACAAACTGGGCAGACTAAAACCACATCTCGTGGAGGGGAAGGCCCAATTCCCAGAGCAATCCTCACAAACAGGGTGGACTAGAGTCATCCAGGCCTGGCAGCTGCCCCCAGGTGAGCAAAGCTCAGCGAGACACAGGTACCAGGCTGAGGAAAGGCTGGTCACATCATCCCTGCGCTGGCACAAGGGAGACTTTGAGAAGCCCCACGCAAACAAAAAACAAAAGCAGGCCAGTGCATATTTGGCAGATTGAGATCACAATAAAAGCTGGCACAGCAGCATTCTCCAAAGTCTCTGTGGCAAGATCTGCCCCTAAAGCTTTCCTTGATTGGGATTTTGGGTTTGGTTTTTTTCCTTTTAGCTCATTACAACCAAATCTGACAGGTAAGTTACACTATTGTTGAGACAGACGGGATGGAAGGATGCTGACACAGCAATGACACCTCTGAGGAAATGTCCCAGTCAAGGGTCCCTCAGAAAAATTAAAAAACTGTCACAGCCAGATAAACAGATTCCTGAGAATGCAGCAAAGGGGAACCCAGATGCTCCTAGAAATTTATAAGTGAAACTTTTACATTTATTTCCCAGTTTACTTAGATGTCCATCTTCCAGCAAACTCCCTGAAAGATATCACAACCACCTCACAGACCCCCAAGCAGAGCAGACCCCCAAACTCCATGGGCTGTGAGCCCAGCTGCTTTTATTAAAAAAAGAAAGAGATGGAGCCTCCATGGACAAGCTGGCAGACTGTCATCACTGACATAGGGAAGTTTGTTCTCATGCTTGCATCTCTATCAGTTGAAGATACACGTTTTGGATTCCATGTACACATACCTTCACCAGCCAGACTGAATTCCCAGTGTCCAACCTCTGCTCTCCACAAGCAGACACAGACTGGCCAGATCTTCTCTCAAGTTCTTGCTGGAGGAAGCAGATGGAGCTCCCTCAGCACCACATGACAGCTTTTTTTCATCTTTAATCCTACCCCATGCATCTCCAAACTCTGCCCAGCTTTCCACCAGCTTTGAACCACACACCAAAGCACCAAACCTGGGCACAGGCAGCTTTTGCACCAGTGTGGGAACTGAGTTAACACTCTCTCTCCTCCTCCTCAGTGAGGTACCAAAGACCACATCCAGCCCAGCTCCCTGTGTTCAATATATTCATGAACCCAGGCAAAAATTCCTGCTTCCCAGGACAGATCCCACTTCTCCCTCCCTTGCTTCTCTATTCCTATTTTGGACTCTTCCTTAAGTTTGCCTTCTCTGGTAAAACATGTGTGGTCTCCCCAAAGTAAAGTGCCAAACTAACCAGGCCACAGTGTCAGATCCTCATTTCCCATTTTCTATGCAGCATTTTGAGTTGCTCATGCAGTTCCTCAGCTTTTAGCTGTCAGCTTCCCTCAAGTCATTGCCAGAATCACCGTCAGGATCCTTACGAGACAGTTAACATAACGTGCCCAATAACGTTCTAAGAACTCCGAATTTAATATGGATTGTTTTGAGTTCATCCCACTTCAGTTAATTCAGCAGGAAAACCCAAAGGCATCACATCAGCTGCTTTAGGGAAGCCAATGTTTACAACACAGTTAGCTGATGGGGTTCTAAATAAATGTCAAACCTGCAACACCATCTCCACACCAAACTTCAGCCACCCGCAGTTCCAAACTAGCACAGAACCAGCTTCTATCCAAAACGGAGGGGAGGCATCTGCTCCAAACACAGCCGTGTGTGGCCTTCAGGGAAGCACCGGCCAAACCCCACTGTGTGCGAAAAAGAACCAGCTCCGTGCCGCTACTCCGGGTCTCTGTGCCACAAGAATCTCCCACCCACCAGGCACTTCCAGGAGGAATCTGCACGGCCCCAGCGAGGGTGCACAGGAGAGGGAGGCGAGCTGCGCCCGCAGCCTCGGCCCGGGAAAAGGCTCAGGCCCCGCGGCAGGGCCGGAGCAGCCAGGGCCGGCCCCAGTGGGAGCCCCGCGCCCCGTTCCTCAG
>WEKY01021704.1:294335-311784 GCA_013390045.1 Picathartes gymnocephalus
GGCGGGCGGAAGGGCCCTGCGCAGCCGCACACGCCTTCCGCGGCTGCGCTTCCCTCAGGACTGGCTCCGCGCTCCTGCGGCGGCTCTTGCCCCTTTGTCCCTGCCCGCTGGAGCGTGGCGGCGGGCGGGAGGGAGCGGCCGAGCAGGGCGGCCTCGCCCCAGTGCGGCTCCCGGGCGGGGGAAGCGCCTCGCGGCCCCCCCGGCGGCCCCAGACTTTGGACTGCGCGCAGGGAGTGTCCCTGCGGCATCCAGCGGCTCCTCCGCTGCTTACCGCCCCGACCGTTCCCGGAGAGCTGCCCCCGGAATGCGGGGGGACAACGGGTCCCCACGCCGAGCAGGGACGCCCGGGGCGGGAGGGAGAAGGGCGGCGGCTGAGCCTTCTGTCCGCAGCTCGGTGCCACTCGGGTGCTGCCGTAGCAAGGGGTGTAGGGTGACTTGGGGTCTGGACCGCAGTGTCCCACCTCCCTGTGCCCACCTCGATCGTGCCGCACATCCCAAGGACACTCGGGTACCAAAACAGGACACGTTTATTGACAAATGTAACCGGTACAGACCACGCGTAACAGGGACAGACGGTGCCGGGCCAGCAGCAATGGGGGGACACGGCAGGGGGGCACCGTCCCCATCCCATCCTCATCCTGCCCCATCGGCGTGGCAGGACCTCACTGGGGGCCGTTTCTCCCGCCGACCCGAAACTGCCTCGTGTTTAACCGAAACTGTCTCTATTTACACAGCCCGGCCCTGACCCCGCGGCCATCCCTGTCCCCTCCTTCGCGCCCCCCCCTGCCCCGGAGCTGCCGTCCCCGGGCCCCACAGAGGATGATGAGGGTCCCAGAGTGGGTGGCTGGGGTGGGGGATATCAAGGGGTGTCGGGGGACCCAGGGAGGGCTCAGACATAGTTCCTCTTGTCATAGCTGGTGACGGCGGAGCGTGGGGCAGAGTAGGCCACCTTGCCCGTGGGGTACCTGTCGTCTTTGGGGGGGCAGGAGCAGCAGAGCAGGGCCCCCCCCAGCAGCAGGAGTGCTGAGGCCGCCCAGCCCACATAGAGCGAGGTGCCCAGCTCCCGCTTCTGCGCTTCGATCACCAGCGGGTTGTAGAAATCCCGGATGATGGTGTTGGCCGACCAGCAGACAGGAATGAGAGTCATGACACCAGAGAGGAGGAAGATGACTCCAGAGACGATGGTGATCTTGGCTTTGGTGCTCTCGTCCTCCACGCAGCGGGTGCACTGGGCGCCCACGATGGCCACCATTAAGCCCAGGACGGCCAAGATGATGGCTACCACCAGCAGGGCGCGGGCGGCTTGCAGGTCCTGCGGCAGCGCCAACATGGAGTCGTAGACCTTGCACTGCATCTGCCCCGTGCTCTGCACCACGCAGTTCATCCACAGCCCTTCCCAGATGATCTGCGCCGTCACGATGTTGTTGCCGATGAAGGCCGACACCTTCCACATGGGCAATGCACAGCAGATGATGCTGCACAACCAACCCAGCACAGACAAGGCCACACCGCCGATCTCCAGCCCCATCGACATGGTGGATGATTTGGTGACGCGCTCCAGGCGATGGCAGAGAAGAACCCACGGACCGAGACTGTCGCCGTCACCTGCCACCGCTCGCAGCTGGGGGATCGGCTTACACCTGTGCGCAGCGCTATTTATACGGGCTGGCCCCGGGGTGGGGTTTCAGCGCTGGCTGCTGGACGCTCCTCTCTGCTCCTCCGTCACCATCACCTGCGTCCCGCACCCTCCCCTTTGTTTGCAGAGATGGCGCCGGGTAACCAGAGAAGGGCGGGAGGAGGAGAAACGCCACCTGCCACCGCCGTCCCGTAGTTTCGGCCGATGGGTATCAGGAAGCACTAAAACAACGCTCGTTCCCACCAAAGCCCTTCTGTGGACCTGGAAATCCCAAGGGTTCACTTTTTCTCCACGGAGGTGCTGGCAGGTCAGGGTTTGTTGATTTCTGTGGTGTTACCAGCGCTCACGTTTAACTGGGGTTTGGTGAGCGTTGGGCACCTTTGCATCACCGTGCAAAGTGCAACCCCTTCGCCATGCCATGAGGTTTGTGTCACCATTCCAGGGGACCTGCGAGTGCTCCCGGCCCAGCAGGAACCCCTCCAGCCTGGCCCCTCCTGTTCCCACCCTGCTGGGCCGGGAGCACTGTCAGAGATCCTCTGACTGACTGATAAATATCTTTACTCATCCTGCACAAGTCTTGTGGCCTTGAAGGAAGCAGATAATGCACGTAACCACCCCGGCAGCGTCACCCTGACAACCTGAGCTGGCACCCGGCAAAGGGAAAAATGTCCCAAGGCATGAGCAATCCCTTCAGACCTGGTAGCAACAGCCCTATGGCTGTGGGGTGCATGTTTCCTCCCCTAAGCCTTGTATGCCGGGGGTAGGGCCAGTGCTTCCAGTCCCCCTCCCCCAGGAATGTGGTTGCTGGACACAGGCTTGCTCCTACCTGTTCCCCGCCTGCTCCGAAAATCTCCTCTACTACTCATTAACTACTCAAGAGTGCAGTGGGATGCTGGCAGCTGGTGCCATGCAGCTAGGGTGGGGGGGAGCCCTGCAACTGCCTGGCTGTACCCCACAGTGCCCTGACACCCCACAGCCAGAGGGGTTGGGTTTGGGTGCCCCACAGTGCCCTGACACCCCACAGCCAGAGGGATTGGGTTTGGGTGCCCCACAGTGCCCTGACACCCCACAGCCAGAGGGGTTGGGTTTGGGTGCCCCACAGTGCCCTGACACCCAGTATCTGGTGGGTCACCCTCAGTTGCCCTGCAGCCAGCAGGGTCACCCACAGCACCCTGATACCCCATATAGAGCTGGCTCAGCTGTTCTCACCTCATGTCACCCCAGCACCCCATATCCACCTGGCTTGACCTCCAGCCCCCTGCAGCAGCCCATGTCTGACCTCCCACACACATGGGTACAGGCACACACACACACACCCACACACAAACACCCACACCCAAACACACACCCACACCCACACACAAACACCCACACACAAACACCCACACACAAACACACACCCACACCCACACACACACACCCACACACAAACACCCACACACAAACACACACCCACACCCACACACAAACACCCACACACAAACACCCACACACAAACACACACCCACACCCACACACACACACCCACACACAAACACCCACACACAAACACACACCCACACCCACACACAAACACCCACACACAAACACCCACACACAAACACACACCCACACCCACACACACACACCCACACACAAACACCCACACACAAACACACACCCACACCCACACACAAACACCCACACACAAACACCCACACACAAACACACACCCACACCCACACACACACACCCACACACAAACACCCACACACAAACACACACCCACACCCACACACAAACACCCACACACAAACACCCACACACAAACACACACCCACACCCACACACACACACCCACACACAAACACCCACACACAAACACACACCCACACCCACACACAAACACCCACACACAAACACCCACACACAAACACACACCCACACCCACACACACACACCCACACACAAACACCCACACACAAACACACACCCACACCCACACACAAACACCCACACACAAACACCCACACACACACCCACAAACACACACAAACACCCACACACACACACACACACACACACACACACACACACACACACACACACACACACACACACACACACACACACACACACACACACACACACACACACACACACACACACACACACACACACACACACACACACACACACACACACACACACACACACACACACACACACACACACACACACACACACACACACACACACACACACACACACACACACACACACACACACACACACACACACACACACACACACACACACACACACACACACACACACACACACACACACACACACACACACACACACACACACACACACACACACACACACACACACACACACACACACACACACACACACACACACACACACACACACACACACACACACACACACACACACACACACACACACACACACACACACACACACACACACACACACACACACACACACACACACACACACACACACACACACACACACACACACACACACACACACACACACACACACACACACACACACACACACACACACACACACACACACACACACACACACACACACACACACACACACACACACACACACACACACACACACACACACACACACACACACACACACACACACAAACACACACAAACACCCACACACACACACCCACACACAAACACCCACACACAAACACCCACACACACACAAACACCCACACACAAACACCCACAAAAACACACACACAAAAACACACCCACACACAAACACACACACACACACAAATTCACACAAACGCACACCCCCCTCTGCCGGCAGTGACGCCCCGGCATGCAGTCGCACACACAGACACACAGACAGACTCACGAACACACAGCGACAGACACATGGACACACAGGCACACAGACAGACTCACGAACACAGCGACAGACACATGGACACACAGACACACAGACAGACTCACGAACACAGCGACAGACACATGGACACACAGACACACAGACAGACTCACGAACACACAGCGACAGACTCACAGACACACAGACAGACACACAGAGACAGACAGACATGCAGCCAGACACACAGACACATACACGGACATGTAGACTGACAGACACACAGACACACACAGAGACTTACAAATTCACAGACACATGGAGACACGCACACACAGACTCAGACACACGTACACAGACTCACAGACAGACTCAGGGACGCACACCTAGACTCAGACTCACAGAGACAGACACGCACGCACAGAAACTGACACAGAGGTGAACAGGCACGCTCAGGCGGCACAGTGCACACATACACACCCTCCCCCGGTGCACACGTGGCCGTGGGGCTGTGGGCAGGGATTCCCCTGGCAGGGCTCTGGAGCAGGGGGGACCCCAGGCAGGGCTGTAGGGTGTGGGGATACCCCAAACAGGGCTCTGGGGAAGGGGCAGTGGAACCCCAGACAGGGCTCTGGAGCACAGGGGTAGGGGCAGGGTTATACCCCAGGTCTGTGGGATAATGGGAATACTCAATACCAGGGCATGGGGTAGGGGAGATCACCCACGGAATGGGGGGTAGGAGGAAGGGATATCTCTGGATAGGGATATGAGGCAGGGAGGATACCCCAAGCAAAGCTATGGGGCAGGGAAAGAGTGGATACTCAAGACAGGTGTCCATACAGGAGCTACTGGGGCAGAGCTGGGGTGGGACGGGGCAGCAAAACAGCCCCCTACCCTGCAATCAGAGCCCCACATGGAGCGTCCCCACTTTGTCATCCCAAATTGCCCAAAGTACAGGCTGTGTCCGTATCGTGCCGGCCTGGGGCAGCTGCCACCGCCTGACTCACGACGGAGGAAGGGGCAAACCACTGGGGTTTCGGGGTGCTGGCCACCCCTGGCAGGACACATTCTTGTGGTGAGCAAACCAGCTCACTGGTGTTTACTGAGGAGCCGAGCAGGGCCAGCGTCCCTGGGGGGTTCCTGGGAGCACCCCCATCCCAACTGCTGCATCTCCCTCCCCGGTGCAGTCCCTCTGCACTCCCGCACAGCTGGGGAGGGTTGAGGAGTATCCAAGTCCCTCGGGATGGGGACGAAGTGTGGTGGCTGCAAGAACTCAGTGGTGACACGGGGACAGGTTTGCTCCACTGTGATGCAGAGACCCCAAACAAATGTCAGACCCAAAGGTCATGGAAGCATCACCGGTTTGGTGGCCACAAAGGAAAGCCACCTGCGCTGACAGAGGGGACACCCACAGCAGCATCCCCCAACCATGCATCCGGCAGCACCCCAGGGGTGAGCAGGAGGTGACGGGAGAAACCGCCCCGGGCTCCGCGGGGCCGCGTCCCGCTCACGTGCGCGGCGGGGTCGGGGTGTTCCCCGCCGCTGCGGTCGGGAGTGCCGGCGCGTTCCCCCCCGGGGAAGCCGGGCCGGGGCGGTAAATTCCGCCTCGGCTGCTTATATTTCAGGCGCGGGGCTGCTGGCTCTGCCCCGGCCAGGGCATACAGGCAGCCCATTGTTGGAGCCCCTTCGGCGCGGCGGGAGCAGGTGAGGCGGCTCCGAGCATCAATGGCTGCTCTGTCTGCTGGCGGGGCGGGGAGGGGGCTGCGGCACACGGGGGCTGGGGGCGGCGGGGGACATGGGCCGGCTGGATGTGGCAGGGGGCTGGTGGCTCGCTGGGGGATGCTGGGCCATGCCTAGGGCATCCCCAGCCCGACAGCTCTGATCGGCTTCCCCAGAGCTTTGCCATGGCATCCCGCTTGCTCCGAGCATCGCCCGTGGGGAGACCCCATTGCACCACCTGTGAGACCCTTCCTGATGCATCATCTCCCCCATCCCTTCGCCAAACACCTTGGCAGCGCTTGGGGGTGTTTTCCCCTGTTGGGAGCCACTTGTTGCTCAGAAATTGGAGAGTTTTGACTTTCAGAGCAACTTCAGGCCGAAGGTGCCGTCTGTCCCGCAGGGACCCCGCGAGTCCCGGTGCGCCGCTCCCCTCCCGATAAGACTTTGCTTTCCCGTAGCGAGAAACAACCTGACTGTGCATGTTTGAGTCGGTCGCAGGGGTTTATGTTGGGCAAGGATGTTTTTTGGGAACATTCAGTCTCCGGGCTGCCGGTAACTTATCCTCGGCCTCCGGCAGGGAGAGGCTGCCCGACTCCTCACGGGCTTAGCGGGAGGGCTGTTGGCCGTGCCTCGCTTGGCAGATGTGAAACCAGAGATCCCGGTGGAGCATCATTTGCTGGCAAGTCTCACCTGTCTTTTAGGGACCTTGAGGCAGCCGGATTGGTGGGTCCATGTGTGGGTCTTGGGGGATGAGGGGCTCTCGGCTCCGTGGCATGGGGTGTGTGAGGTCACAGGGACTGTCACCCGTGTCCTGGGTAGGGATGTCCCCAAGCCCTTTTTGGCAGGAGATTCATGCCCCAAGCCCTCTCTCTGCGGGGTGTCCTCTGCCCTGAGCAAGGCAGCCTCTGCTGTTAATGTCACTGCATTTAATGTCACCTCCCTGCCTGGGAATGGCCTCACTGCCCAGCCAAAGGGCTGCAGTGTGTCCCCATGCTGGTGAACCCAGAACAAGTGTCAGAAGGTGTTTCCTGATGGATGTGCGAGGATGGGAGCTCTGCCCTCACCAACCCTTGTAGTGCAGTGTAACAGGGATGGGAACCCAGGCCCCCACATGTCCTTTAAATCCCACTGGATTTGGGGCAGGACATCCACACCTGTCTAGGTGCTGGAGCAGGTGCTGTGCGGCGAAGGCTTGGGATGGGTTGAGTGTGTTAAGCAGCCTGTTTTGGGGTGGAGGAGCTCCCTGCTGAGCAAGTGGGCTGTGGTCCCACCAGGACATGTGCCTGTGCCATGGTTCCTTGCAGGTGACACTGGGGCAAATCTGGGACTGTGGTCCTGCAGGATGCTCTGGGAATGAGCACTGGGTTGGGGCCATGGGGCTGGTGTCCATGTGGGGCTGTTTTCCATGGAGTGGTTGTCCTGGATGGGATGTCCTGAGGTGCTTGGAAGTCCTACCTGTGCCACCACCATCCTCGGGCTACAAAGGCAGTGGGGTCGGATGCTGCTCCTCTGTGCTGTGCCGGTGTTTGTCAGTCCTGCTGGCTGGCAGTGCTGGGGACACGGGGCTGGCACTGCTGTCCAGGTGGGTGTGTCACTGGGGAATGTGGGGAAAGGCACAGGGGCTGCCCCTTCGTGGCAGCTGCCAGGTGGAATATATGTCACATTCCAGCATTAATTACAGTAATTGGCTGTCAGAGGCAGTGCTGGCGCCTGCTCTGCCTCCGAGGGGGAGTATGAGCAGCTCAGGCTTTGATGCTCCACGCGCGGGGGAGTCCATGTCCCCGCCTTGCCTTTTGTCCCCAGCCCGGAGACATGTCCCCATGTGCCTGCGAGGACATGGCCCCTGAGAGCCACACACATACGTGGGCATATGCCTCTCTCCAACCCCAAATAACGTGGTGGTTACAGCAGCCTGCTGGGAGATGAAAGCCTCAGGCAGAGTCTGGCCCCAGCGGGGATGCTCTGGAGCCTTGTGGATTAAAGGGAGCCCTTGACCATAAGGCTCTGGCCGCAGGGTGGACACACTGGTATGTGAGCAATGTGGGCGTTCCAGCAGGACAGAGGGACGGAGCCTGGGTGGCTCCTCTGGCACAAGTCAGACAGGCAGGACCCTGGCCATCCCCTTAGGCTGGGGTCTGCTGAGAGGCATGGGTGTCCCCAGGCATCCTCCTGGCACCGCAGGGCACAGGCCGTCAGTGTGGCTTGTCCCACCACACTGGGACATGATGCCAACAAGCACAAAAGGCTGAATCGTGATGGTGACCCCAGTGCTTGGGAAAACAAAGATTATCTCAGAGACTCTTATCTTTCCTGGAGGCCCAGGATTAAGCTGGGGGTGATGAAACAGTACAATGTCCGTCTGTCTGTCTGTGCCGTCTGTCTGGTGCCGCACTGCGCCTGTGCAGGTGCGCAGTGGCTCGGAGGGAGCAGGGAGGGGACCTGTGTGGGAGTCATGGATTAAAGGAGGACAGGTCAGCATCAGTATGGCATCAGTGTTGGCATTGGTATTGGCATCAGCGTTGGGATCAGTGGGCATGGCACTGGGACAGCTCGAGGACACATCTGCCCCTCACAGCCCCAGCCCACCCAACGCCACCACACAGGCAGTGGGACACGGCAGAGCTGGGGCTGAGGGTGGCTGTGTGAACCCTGGCTTGGCACTGAAGCACAGGTGGGCTGGGTTTGGGGTCTGCCCCCCTGTTGCCCCAGGCAGTGCTGTCTCTCCTTCGTGGGGAACCGGCAGCTGCCCCAACCGGTTTGTGGGTCTGGGCACTGACACCTCCTGCCCGAGGCCTAATGGAAGGCTGAGAAGTGCTGGTATGGACGCCAAGGAGCAAACAAGAGCTGCTTGTGTCCTGCCGGGCATGGAGCCCAGCAGCCAGAGCGGACAATGTGCTGCTCCCCTGCACGGGGCCATGGAGGGGCAGAGGCTGGGCTGATGTAGGAGCAGTCACCATGTGCTGGAGGGAAACTGAGGCATGAAGGTGAGAAGGGACCCCATCCAAGTGATGGAGCAGCGGGTTCTGGCAGCGATGGCAGAGATCTCCTGGTGCGTGGACTCTTTAGCATCCGGGGCTGAGCCCCAGCGCTGCCCTGGGCTTCTCCTGCCTGCCTGCAGCAACGCGATGCACTCCTGCACCTGGGTGGCCTGATCCCGGTCCCCTGCGTCCTCCTCCGTGGGAGCAACCGGGATATTAAGTGTCATCGCTGCAGGGAGAAATACAAGTGGAAGAATCCCGGGAAACTGGTTCTACCCCTCCGTCCGGTGCCGGCGGCAGGCCGGCGGCTGCGGCGGCGCTCCTCCCTCGGCAAAGGCATATAATGCCTGCCATGGTCCCAGCAGCCAGCACTGCGCGGCGGGAGGCGGGCAGGGGAGCAGGCAGCGAGCGATGGCCTCCATAGGCATGCAGGTGCTGGGCATCGCCCTCTCCGTCATCGGCTGGTTGGCCTCCATTCTCTGCTGCGCGCTGCCCATGTGGCGGGAGACGGCCTTCGTCGGGAACAACATCGTGGTGGCGCAGATCATCTGGGAAGGGCTGTGGATGAGCTGCGTGGTGCAGAGCACAGGACAGATGCAGTGCAAGGTCTACGACTCGCTGCTGGCCCTGCCACAGGACCTGCAAGCCGCCCGTGCCATGGTGGTGGTGGCCATCGTCCTGGCCATCCTGGGCACCCTGCTGGCCGTCGCCGGCGGCAAGTGCACCAATTGTGTGGAGGATGACACCGCCAAAGCCAAGGTCATGATCCTCTCCGGCATCATCTTCATTGTCGCCGGTATCCTCATCCTCATCCCCATCTCTTGGTCGGCCAACAGCATCATCCAGGACTTCTACAACCCGCTGGTCTCTGACTCGCAGAAGCGGGACCTGGGCTCGTCCCTCTACGTGGGCTGGGCGGCCTCGGCGCTCCTGCTGCTGGGGGGGGCGATCCTGTGCTGCACCTGCCCGCCCTCCGGAGAGAAGCCCTACTCCGCCAAGTTCACGGCTGCTCGCTCGCTGCCAGGCAGCAACTACGTGTAGGAGCCGCCGCTCCTGCCTGGACCCCCCGGCCGTTCCAGGGAGCGGTGACCTCCCGGGACACGCAACCCGCCCGACCGGGCTGAGTCTGGCCGGGCGCCGGGGCGGTGCGAGGGAGGGCAGACAGAGCCGCCTTTGTTCCTCCGCGATTGAAGCCGGTTCTTTAATCTCGGTTGAGACAGGGGACAAGGACATCCTGTCCTGGCTGCCCGCGGTGGGGGTCCTGCTCCCCCCGGAGCATCCAGATGAGGCGTTCTCCGAGACGTCACCTGATCCCCTCCTCGAGCATTTCCTGGCTCCCGGTATCGGGGTGTGCCATATGGTGACACAGCTCCCAGGAGCCTGTCCCATGGGTGGCACAGGGCTGTCTTTCCCCGCGTGAAGCTCCCCGGGACGTGTCTGTCCCTCGGGCTGGGTGTCGGTGTCGGTGCTGGTAGGGACAGCGAACCTGTCCCACGTGGTCACGGGGGCGTGGTGGTTCTGCAGACCCCGGCAGGGTCTTGAGGGGTGGCAGGGACTGTCACCTTCTGTTCCCTAAATTTTGACTTTGACCTACTTTCGGGGCTCGGAGCGGCCGTACAGAGTGTGATTTCTCGCGGCAGCTCCCCAGGGCGGGGGCATCATTATCCTGGGAGTGGGAAGGCAGCGGCCGAGCTGGGAGAACCGGTCGGGGAGGCGAGACCGGAGGGGGGCTGTTCCCCCCTGCGTGAAGCGGGGCGACTCCCAGACCCGACCCCATCCATCGCTCCGGAATGGGGTGCCCGGGGCCGGGAGTGGGATCTCACGGTACCCCTGGCTGTGCTGCCCTCCGTTCCTGTGTCCAGCCTTCCGGCATTAAATGGCAGCTGCTCAGACCGCGCTGTGCCTCGTGTTCTTTACCCTCTCCAATACCCGCCTCGGTGGTGGGACAGCCCTGTGCTCCTGTGCCCTGGGCTCCCGTCCCCCTGCCAGATCACCCAAATCCGCTCTCCGTAGCCTTTTGAGATCCCCGCCGCCTGTTCCAGAGCGGCTGCTTCCACGGCATAAAGCCTTGGCGGCTCCGGACGCAGCGTCGGGTCTGTCCCACGCCTGTTCCACGCCTGTCCCCGCCGCGATCTTCCCACCCGAGCAGGAGGAAGGCGGCGGGCGCCGGCCGAGGCGGGTCGGGTCGCGCTGGCCCCGGGGCCACCCCACAGCCCCGGTTGGAGCGCCCCGGGGCCGGCGTGGGCAGAGCCGGGAGTTTTGCCTATCTCACTACCGGCACGGCGAGTGCTCCTCTGGCTTGGGAACATCCTTCCTTCCCACCTCGGGGCTTGTGGGGACGAGGAGTGACTCCGCCTGGCTCCGGGAGTCTCATCTGGATCTGAGGGCTGGAGGGCTCCCAGCTCCCCAGTCCCTTCACTGGGCACGGGAATGGTGGGAAATATGCCGGAAATAACCCTGTGGTGCCCGTGGCCGGGTGGGAATGTGGGCACAATGTTCTGTCGAGCATCCCTGGGGATCCATGGAGCCATCACTTGTACCCCTACAGGCGGGCACACGCCCTGGTTTGGGCGTATCGTGTGGCCCAGGTCCCGCTGGCTGGGAAAGGGTGCCTGGGATGGCTCCCATCAAACCGACCCCTGCCTGCCTGCAGCACGGGGAGAGGGACTGTGATTTTGGCCCAAAGGGTCCTTCATGGCCCGGGGGATGCAAAGTCTCGGTGCTGGGCGTCCAACAGACTCCTGAGGGATAAAGGGTGCTGGGGAAGGAGTGGGGATACAACGGCAGAGGAGAGGCTGGAGAAACCGAAACTGGGAAAGGGGAAATGATGGTGAAACCTCCGGCAGGAGCCGCAGGGTGTGCCAGGCACAACCGATACCCGCTGAGCTCGGGACCATAAAACCCCGGCTGGTCCCAGAGCAGACACTCACAGGTGAACTCTGCTCCGTGAGGGGCTGAGCTGGATTTGGGCTGAGCCAGGGCCACAGCGGTCACATGTGACCGTGGTGGAGCTGCCGGTGTGCCCAGCACGTGTCCCTGTACCAACCACCCCTCTCCCAGGGATGCCACCTGTGGTGGCCCCGTAGCCCCTCACCAGGGTTTGCCCTCTTGGGGCTGCTCCTGGGGCTGCTCCGGGATGGTATCACAGAAGGTCCTGAGCCCCAGACCTGGCATCGAGCAGAGCTGAGCTCTGAGCCATTTCCTTTTTCTCCTGGAGAGGAGATCCCGAGTGCAAAGGGCGCTGTAGCAAGGCCGTGAGGCTGAAGCCAAACCAGGAGCAGGCAGCGCCGAGCTGAGTGGGGGGCTGCCTTCCCTGCCCCTGGCACGAGGCTCGTGGCTGGGGAGGCTGAGCACCCGTTGTGGGGTGGGACGTGGGGTGGGCACCTGAGGATGTCCACCAGGGCAGGACATGGGGTGAGTGTGGGGTGGGGGCTTTGCACTCTGGAGCACTGGGGGATGGGCACAGTGAGCCCCCCATCCTGCTCCCCAAAATCCATGCCTCCCCTGACACTTGCCGTGCCCTGGGGAGGGGTGATGGCCGAGGCTGTGCTGTGCTGTGGGGACAGTGTAGGGGCCAGTGGGACACATGGACGCTCCTGCACCTCGGCCTGCTCGGGGCCTGGGTTCTCAGTGCCACTCATGTCCCCATGTTGTCCTGCAGCATTGCCCCATGGCACTCATGTCCCCATGTCCCTTGAATCCCCATGTCATTCATGTCCCCATGCTGTCCTGCAGCCATTCCCCCCCGGTGGGGAGCAGGACATACCAGATGAAGCCCATGCTGTCATGATGCCTTGGATTTTAACTTTCATATTTTTCAGATCCTGTTGTACTTAGTGTGTAACTCTGAAGTGCTTTGTAACCTGTTAGTTACTATTATTAAATGTTTGTTTATTGTTAAGTTTTGTTTACTATTAAATGTTCATTATTGTTAGTTGTTTATTTTTGTTAGATACGTATCTGTTAAACACATATTATTAGAACTATTTAGAATATTTTGAATAGAGCGTTAACAAGACTATAGAGCCTTGTCAAGCTCCTAAAAGGGGGAATGATGCCTTGGATTTTAACTTTCATATTTCTCAGATCCTGTCGTACTTAGTGTGTAACTCTGGAGTGCTTTGTAACCTGTGAGCTGCTCTCTCGGGCTGTGACAGACACAACAACCCTCTCCAGGCCTGCTCTCCAAGGACACTCGCACGGTCCTGGGCCCAGAATGTGTAAACCAACATCTAAAGAAAGGGGGGGGGCAGGCTGGGGAGAATTACATCAGTAGCTAAAGCTTTAATTGGTGAATTTCTGTTAATAATGGACCAGAACCTATAATTGTGACAAGGGCTCGTGACTGGTCATCCATCTCGGGGTCCATCTTGGGCTCTGGCAGCCCAGGGTGTGCTCCCCAGGGTGTGCCTTTGAAGGCCTTCAAATAAATATTCACTTTTATTCTCTTACTCCTGCCTAGCCTCTGTTTGCAGGTAGCCAGTTCAGGCAGCAGTCCCTGGCTGGGGGCTGTGCCTGTGACACCTGTGCCTGTCCCCACAGGACCTGTCGATGGCGATGATGACAATGCAGATGGGAGGGCTGATGATGGCTGCGCTGGGCTGGCTGGGCTCCATCCTCACCTGTGCCCTGCCCATGTGGAAGGTGACGGCCTTCATTGGCTCCAACATTGTGGTGGCCCAGGTTTTCTGGGAAGGGCTGTGGATGAACTGCGTCTACGAGAGCACGGGGCAGATGCAGTGTAAGGCCTACGACTCCCTGCTGGAGCTCACCTCCGACCTGCAAGCTGCTCGTGCCCTGGTGGTCACCTCCATCTTTGTGGCCTTCTTCGCCTTCTTCATCGCCCTCTCGGGAGCTGACTGCACCCGCTGCGTGGATGACAACGGCACCAAGAGCAGGATCTCTGCAGTGGCAGGTGTCATCTTCATCATGGCCAGCATCATGCTGCTCATCCCTGTCTCCTGGTCTGCCAACAGCATCGTCACCAACTTCTACAACCCCATGGTGCCTGAGGCCCTCAAGAGAGAGCTGGGGGCTGCCCTCTACATTGGCTGGGCCTCCAGTGCCCTGCAGCTCTTCGGTGGGGGGGTCCTGTGCTGCTCGGGATCCCAGTCCCAGCAGGACCCCTACCCCAAGAAGTACAGGGCAGGGAAAACCTGCGGCCCGATGGGCTATGCCATGAAGGACTATGTGTGAACCACTGCGCCCAGGTGCCAGCCCAAGGCAGAGCACTGCTGTCCCTGTCCTGTGTCCCCGTGCCACCCCCTGCCCCACTCCTCCTGCCCATCCCCTCGCTGGCTGACTCCAGCACGGTCCCCATGTGTGCCCTTCCCCAGGGCAGGGACTATAAACATCTTGGTGCCACCGAGGCTGCCTGGGCTCATTTTGAACAGCGTGGTGTGGGGAGGACAGTGACGCGTCCCGAGGGTGCTGTGCCCTGCCAGCTGCTCTGTTCCAGTACCTGCAACATCCCCATCTCCCCACGGGGATCAGCAGTAGACAGCCAGGGTGCTCCTGGTGTTCCCTGCTGCAGGAAACCGAGGCAGGGAGAGGACGATGAGAGCTAAGAGAGGCACAGGGGGACAACAGGTGCTCTGAGCCCCCATGGACAGGGAGGAGACCCCAGAGAAAGGCTGAATTCCCCCTCTCAGGCTTCTGGCCACGTACCCTGGAGGGTCCACACTCCCATTGCTCTGGCAACAACACACAGCAGGCAGACAGCAGGGACAGGGGTTTATTGAACAGGCTAGTGCAGAGCTGGGGACAGCCACAAATCCCAGCTGCCCAGGGGACGGTGCTGGAGACAAATGGGGAGGGAGCAGTAGGACAGCTACTGATGGCACAGGGACCCCAAAACATGGTGGACAAAGCAGAAGGGTGACAAGAGCCATGGAGAGGGTGAGTGTGGAAGATGTGGGATGCCCTGGGTGAGGGACAGGGACAGACACAGCCATTGCCTCACACTGAGGCAATGAAGAGCTCCTGAGGGGAAGGATGGAACCTGTTCTCCAGGAACATGGGAACAGGGTGAGCAGGAACAGGTCTGAGGGAAGGGAAAGATGAAAAAAACCCAAATATTCCAGCAAGAGATTTGGGTAAAAAATTTCCCAAGGGAGCAGTGGAGGGAGAATTGTGGAGGCATCTCAGCAAAGGGCTGGGGGAACAGGCTAGGCAGGCAGTGCTGGGTGGCTCCTGGGTGGGGAGCAGCCACCAGCTCCCCAAATCCCTTCCAAACTCATTTCCCACCCAGACCATTAACTACAAAGCTGTGGGAAAATGAGAGATTCGAGCAGCTGTTGTGGGATGAAAGGTGGATGTGGTGCCTGGAAAGCCTCTCCAGGTGGGAGCCACCTGGGCATTGCTGCTTCCACTCTGCATGCGGAGGCTCCTGCACCTCAGGGCTGGGTTGGAACCTGGGGAGGATGAGGATGGGAGGACACAGTAGTGGGGATCCACCTCCAACAGTCCCCAGGTAAAGACTCTGGGGGTGGGAGATGAAGAAGGACCCAGATTTTGACCATGAGTCCTGAGGTGGGCGAGGTGGGGAGCAGACATCCTGGACTGGACATGCCTCAGAACAGCCATGTGGGTCTGTGAGATGTCACAGTGAGCGCTGCGGTGTTGGGGACAATACCTGAATGTCAGAGCTGAAGGGGGTGCCCAGGAGACCCTGGCGAATCCAGGACACCCTTCCCATGCTGAGGAGCAGACAAGGGCCACAAGCCCAGACCTCGGTGAGAAGGAACAAGGAAGGGAATGGGGAAACTCCCCCAAAATGTTGTCACCCCCCAGCAGCTGCCCTACTGCAGGAGGGGGTCACTGGGCTCAGTTTTCTAAGGGGCCAAGTGCTCACCCCCCCCTCCAGAGACATGCTGGCTCTCAGCCCTCCTCGAGGTGGGGAACAAGGCACTTCTGGTAGATGTAAATCACCCCGGAGATGTAGCCAGTGCCCCGGGTGCTCTCCTCCTCGGTGGTGGCCCTCTCCCAGTACTCCACCTCCTGGGCGAGCAGCTTCTGCCCGGCTCCGCTTCGCTCCAGCTGCCCCAGCGCCGCCTCCAGCCCCGCCTTGTACCGCAGGTTCGAGGGGTTGCTCCTCGTCGTCAGGCACAGGAAGCCACCTGCGGGACAGGAGACAGGTAACGCTGACACAGGGTGTCCCTCTCTGGGGACGGCATCCCCCGCGAAGGCTGGGGACAGGGGGAGGCACTGAGAGCCTGCCAGGAGTCAGGGCAGGGCAGGGGACGGGCACAGACAGGGCACGGACAGGGCCAGTGGGCAGAGGGTGGGCGGGCTGTCACGCCTGAGCACAGGCTGTCACACACCAGCACTGCTACTGCCACCTTGTCCCACTGCCCGGACCTGGCAGTGGGCAGTCAGGAACCCTGTGCCATCGCCTGTCCCTGGCAGCAGGGACAAGGCCAGGTCCCACATGTGCCACAGATCCAGCGTTCAGCGGGGGACCCACATCCACCACCTCATCCCACCACCCCGGGGGTCCCGGTGGGGAGGGGAAACGGGCCCCCCTTACCCGGCTTGGTGACCCGCAGCAGCTCCGGCAGCACCGTGCTCGGCACCTGCCCCCCGCCCAGGGCCCCCACCACGGTCACGGCGTCGTAGTGCTCTGCGAGGACACGAGGCGTCACCGGGGGGTTCCCGGCGTCCGCCCCCTCCCGTCAGCTGCAGGACACGCGGGTGACACCGAGGGGTCCCCGGGGCCCGCCCTCTCCCGTTACCTGCGGGCGCGGGCAGCGGCTCCCTGCCCAGGACGCAGAGCCACAGCTCCTGGTAGAGCCCTGTGCTCCGTGCCCGCTCCAGCATCCCCGCGCTGCCGTCCACGCCGTGCAGGCAGCGGAACCCGCGCCGGTGGAGCTGCGGGGACAGAGGCACCGTCACCCCCGCCCCGTCCCGTTACCCCCGGCCCGCCCCGCCCGTCCCGTCTGGTCCCGCCGGTACCTCCCGCGCTACGAGCCCGGTGCCGCAGGCCACGTCGAGCAGCCGCGCTTCGGCGCGCGGTGCGGGGAAGGCGAAGGCGAGCGAGGCGGCGGCGAGATGCGGTGCCCGGTATTCCAGAGCCGCCACATCCTGCGGGGACACGGCGGTCAGCGGGGTCCTGCGGCTCCTCGGCGCTCCCGTCCCCGCCCTGTCCCCGGTACCTGCTCGTAGCGGGCGGCCCAGCCGTCGTAGAGCCGCAGCAGTTCGGGCAGCGCCGAGCCCCGGGGAACCGCGGCCACGCGGGCCCGGA
>WEKY01021704.1:311795-381701 GCA_013390045.1 Picathartes gymnocephalus
ACGCGGCCCGGGACCGCCGCCGGCAGCCCCATCCCGGTACCGCCCGGTACCGCCCGGTGACAGCACCGGCCCCCGCCCCGCGCCCATCGACCCGGGGGCTCCGCCCCGGACGCGCCCCCCCACAGCCCATTGGCTCCGAGCACTCGCTACGGCCACGCCCGCCGCAGCCCATTGGCTCCGAGCACCGCCAAGTCCCCGCCTCCCCCGCAGCCCATTGGCTCCGACCACAGCCAAGTCCACGCCTCCCCCGCAGCCCATTGGCGCTACCTCCCGCTCGCGGAGCGCCCGCAGAGCCTCATTGGCTCCTCGGCCCGCCCAGGTCACGCCCCCAGCGCATGTTTCCTCAATGGCCCCCCCCAGGACATGCCCCATAGAACACGCAACCCCCGCCCCGGCCGCGCCCCCGAAACACATTGGCTCCGTCCACCCGCCCCGGCCACGCCCCCGAAGCCCATTGGCTGCCCAAGCTGCCCCTCGGGGCGTTGGGAGCGACCAAGTGCGCCCGGAAGGAGGGGGCGAAGGGCCGGGTGTCCTGCGACCTGAGCGAGTGTCGGAGTGGTGACCGAGTGCCCCAGGGAGGTGTCAAGTGCCCTGCGGGGTGACCAAGTCCCGGCATGGTGACATCGAATGCCCTGGGGATGACACCGAATCGCCACGGGGGTGGCACCAAGAACACCAGGGCTACCACTGTCTCCCAGCAGTGTCCACTGTTTCTGCTGCTCTGTCACTTGTAGGGTCGGTTCCCATTGCGTCACTGATGTCCCAGGCGCGGGGACAGTGCCCTGGACAGGTCCCCTCCTGCCCCTGGCCCCACACGGCCCCAGTGCTGCGCTGTCACCTCCATCCTGCATCGGCATCTCCTGCCTCGACCCCGACCGTCACCCAGGGCGGCCACCAGCCGGGCCCGCCGTGTGCCACCGTGTGCGGCAGGGACAGCCCGGGACTGTCCCCGGGGAGCCGGGGCAGCTCCTCCTTGTCCTGCCCTGCCCATCCCGCCCCACGGGCCGGGGGTCACTCTGCGCTGCCCCGTGGCGACAGAGGACAGGAGCGGGCGGTGGCTGGGAAGGAGGAGGGACATCCTGGCTCCTGCGAGGAGCAGGGAGTTGCAGTTGATGATCCGATCCCTACCGGGTCCCTTCCCGGTCGAGGTGAGCCATGAGTGCACCGCCTACGTGAGGCTGGGGTTTTGCTCGGGCAAGAAACACCCCTGGGACCCAGCATGATGCACAGCGAGGGGCAGGATGTCACGTCGGCCTCACAAACTCTGGAATGCCTGATCCAGGTGCCCAGCATTTGTAACGTTCCGTGTCCAGCCTCCTCACCTCTCCAGGGGCTCTCCCAGGGAGGTCACTGCGGGAGTCCCCGTTAAACCGACCTCTGGTGTCGCAGCGAGGACGAGGGACAAGCTCCGGGACCAGCCACAGCTGTGCCAATCGCTTCTGGCTCTTTCCAGCAGCCAGACGGATCCAACTGCTAATTAGTGACGGATTCAGCTGCTAATTAATGACGGGAAGAAAATGCGGTGCCCTGACGGAGCCTGTGGCCGCGTTGGTGGCCTCGTCACCTCCTCTGTGGTTCCCGTGTCCTCCTGCTTCTCGGCCCTCCCCTCCCTGGGGACCTGCCCGCGGTCACGCGTGGGGACAGCCCGGCCCCGGGGCCGGGCAGTGCTGGCCAGGCCCCTCGAGAGGGAGCCCTCCACCCGCGGGACGGACCCCGGGCCCCGCCGGGCTCCGGTGTCACTCCGGGACGCCCTCGGAGCATTCCTGGCAGAGTGGCAGAGGACAGTGCGGGGCTGGGGGCCGGCGAGCCAGCCTCCGTCCTGCCCACTTGAGGACACTGGGATGGCTCCCGGGCGGTGTCCAGGGCACCGCAGCCCTGTGACAGCTCCTGCCACTGTTCATGGGCAGTTTGTCCCCTCTGCTGCCACCAGCGTGGGCCCAATCCTGTCCCTGGTGCTTGGCGTTCCCAGGAGGGCTGTGGCCTCCAGCAAGGGCTCCCACAGCCACCTCATGGTTCCCAGCACTAACTGAACCTTCCTTTACCAACCTGGGCCAGGACGCACCGCCCGCAGGCCCTGCCCGGGCTCTGCTGGCCCCGTGGGCCACTGGGCTTTGCCTTCCCCAGCCTTGACCCGCATGGATCGAGCTCCCAATTTGGGTGCCTTTCCCGGGGCTGGCTGGCTCTGTCACAGCACAGCTGTGCAAACATGTGCACCCTGTGCCACCACCATGGCTCGGGGCTGGCTGGTACCCAGCACGGGCCAGCTGGGGTCTGCACCGGACCTGCTGCCAGCCTTGGATGCCCTGGGCTGTCCTCGCTGAGGGCGGGGGACAGAGGTGGCAGCAGGTGGTGGCAGGTTGGAGCGTCCCATGGCTGGTGCTGGTGTGAGGCTGGACTTTGTCCTGACACGTGGCCTGGCGCTGGCGGGCTTCCACGGGGTCACGGGACGTCCTGCTCCAATGGGGCAGTTCCTTGGGGCGCTGTGGCACTGTCCTTGTCCCCTGCCTGTGGACAGGGGTCTGTCTGTGCCCTGACAGGGTGCTGGGACGCTGTCAGCTCAGCCGCCCTGCTGGAGTTTCCCCACCACCCCTCAAAGGGAGCTGGGGGACATGTGTCCCCAAGGCAGGGGCTGGGGCCCCCGAGCCCACAGATCTCTGCTGGGAGCTGGCCTGCCCTCCCTCCCCAAGGAGCTGGTGCACGGCTGGAAGGGTAGCTGAGGTGGGTCCCTCGCCTTCAAATCTGCCACTGAGCTGGGACAGGAGCTGGGAAAGCCCAGGCCTGTGCTGGGTTTGGGCCAGGCATCTCCAGGGTGGGCAATATCACCTGGCACCAAACCTGCCTGCAGGTCCCCCCTCTGAGCCTCCCTGGACCCCCAGCTGAAGTGTTTGGTGGCAGTGTTGGAGTTCCCGTCTCTGGAAGGGTTTAACAGCCCTGTGGATGTGGCACTTGGGGACGTGGTTTAGTGGTGGCCTTGGCAGTGCTCGGGGATTGGTTGGACTTGATCTTGAAGGGCTTTTCCAACCTTAACGATTCTGTGATCTTTCCATGGCTGGAGAGGTGACAGACAGCAGGACAGAGCCAGGGTGCCTGGTGGGGTTTCACACACTCAGGATGGGATTGCTCTGAACCCACATCCTTAGAGGACAGAGCATTTTCCTTTCCCAGCATCCAAACGGGACTGGAATCTGTCCACTTCTACCCTAACCCCCATCCCTCTGGTGTCCAGGGATCGTGGATTTTGCCCCCTGAACCCCTTCAGCCACACTAGCTCGCCCGGGTCGCTGGGCTCCTGCCCAACTTTTGGGTCTGTAAATCTCAGCATTGCTGGGAGCGATGGTGCCCGGGGCTGCTGGCACCAAACCTCCTGCCCTGGTGCCCATCGCCCGCACGGCTCCGGGCCGGGTAACAGGGAGGGCTGAGCTGTAAATCAGCGCTGCGGGCGCGGAGCTGGGCGGAGAGCAGAGCGGGCGGTGCGGCAGGAGCAGCTCCCGGAGCTGGTTCAGGAGCCTCGCACGGCCGGGAAGGGCTGAGCTGCCTCCAGCGGGCCAGGCTGCCCATGTCCCACGAGCCCCCCGGGACCTGGGCGGGCTGGCTGTGGCTGTCACCCCGCAGGGCACTGGCCATGGCTGCTGCCCGGGGCCAGCAGCAGCAAGACGTCCCCGCCATGCTGAGGACGTTCCCTGGCCACTGTGCTCCTGCATCAGTCCCAGCCTCTGCACGTGTGTCACCTGCATCCCATCCCTCCCTCACTCCCAGTGCGTGGTGCTTCCATCCCTCCCGCACCCCAGTCCTTGGTTTCCTTCTCCCTGAACCCCCAGTGTACGGACTCCACCCTCCCTTTGTGCTCCTGGTGCTCCACACCCCCTCTGCCCCCCGGGACACGGCAGTGCCACGCCAGCACATCACAGGGGCACAGTGCTGCCACACTGGTGACATTCCCATTTCTCCCAATCCCCATCCCAAATGCCAGCGGCTCCATTCACAAGGTGTGCTCTGGCTGCAGTTCTCATCTGAGCTCAGCCTGTTCCTCACCTCTGAGCAGCCCCCCAAACCACATCTACACCCCCAGCTCATGAAGCTCACTCCCTGTCCCCCTTGATCCCTCTTGTCCCCATTGTCACCTGCTCCTTTCCCCTGGCTGGGGACTTCCCACCCTGACCATATCCAACACACCCAGAGGTCCCACTCTCCAAACGTCCCCCGTTGCTCTGTCCCACTCCATCACCTCCTGGACCCATCTCCTGTCCCTCACAGCCCTTCCTTCCCGCAGCCAGGTGAGCTCCCCCGGTGCTGCCTCCCTGTTCCCATTCCCACAGGCAGTGCCATGACATCACTGACACCCTGGCACACCTCAGCCCCGTGACTCAGCGTCCCTCCTGGGACAGCACCTCTGGAGCTCATCATCCTTCGTGGAACGGCACCCTCGTGACTCAGTGTCCTCAGGTCCACCCCAGGAGCTCCCTGTTCCCACCCTGGGACATAACGTGACTCACTGGTCACATCCCTGCCACTCCTGGGATTCCAGGTGTGGCTGCACCACAACCCCCGGCTCGGTGCAAACCCACCCGGTCCCTCCGACCACCTGCCCTGCCACCAGCCTGGCTACCCAGACCGCTCTTGTGAGACTCAGCCCAGCCCCAGATCTCCTCCCCGGGACTCTCCCGTTTCGTCCCTGCGTCTTGGGAAGTGACTGCCACCTCCTGGAAAGAGCAAGGGACAGGCTGGGTGAGATCCAGGAGGTCAAAGTTGGAGTCAATAAAGCCCAGCTCAGTAATAAGGTGCAAACTTTCACTGGAGCAGGAATAAATGAATGGATTAGTGGCTATAAATAAACAAAGGATTTCTTGTGCCTTGTAAAAGATGACTCAGTGCTTTCGGGAAGGCTGGCTGCTCTCCAGGTGGTCCCGGTGATCCCAGGGCAGTCTGGATCTTACCTGCTGGTTCATCCTGATGATCCTAAAGCACTTCTGGACCTTTGGTGAGGTCAAGCCACCTCAACTCTGTCTGCACAAGGGCCGAGGTGGTGTTTGGGTATCTGAACCCTAAAAAGCAGTTTGTAACTTTCTCCACCAACTCCCTACTCTATGGATATTCAGGAAGGAGGATGGGCTACTGTGTCCAACTGCTGCTATTTATTTTATCCCCGGGCTCTTGCAGTATTTCCCAGACCCCAGTCCTTCCTTCCTGGGGGACATCCCTGAATTCCAGCTCTGCTGTGAGCCCAACAGGTTGGCATTGGCAGAAGGGATGGAGAATCCCTGTGCTGCTCCATCCTCTGCCCAGCCTGTCCACATGAGAGTTTGAGGGGGTTCTCTGCGGGAGTGGAGCCAAAGAGGTCAAACCATGATCACTTTCCTGAGCTGAACCTGAGCTGAACTTTGCCAATTCCAACTGGAACCAAATCACCAGACTTGGACCATGTCTCACATCCAGGGAAAGCAAGCAGAGAAGTTACACAGTGATTTGGACTGAGAGCACTGGGGTGGGAAGGTGTCAGTGGGTTGGGTGATGATGACTATGCACTGAGAGCTCCTAGAATCCTCAAAAGGTTTGGTTTGGAAGGGACCTTAAAGACCAGCTTGTTCCCTCCCCCTGAGTTTATCCATCCTAGAGCTCGATGACATCTTTTCTCGTTGTTGAAATGCTGTCAACCAAAGGCTCCTGGCTGTTGAGTTTTGCCCTCCCTGTGCTGAGCATTTCAGCCCTGGAGGGCTTTGCTGGGGTTGCATCTTTGGATTTCCTGGCTGGAGCTGCTCCTGTGAATGCTCTCCAGCCTGTGCTGATCCAAATGCCCTTGTTAGGCAGGCTGGTGCTGGGGTTCTCTGAACTCACAGCTGCAGCTGCAGGAGGGTGTGCAATGAGTCCTGGGAAAGGAGGGGAGGCTGAGCAGCAGAGCGAAGGCTGGGGCTGGGAGCTGCTGTGTCACAGCTCCCGGGAAGCACCTGTGACAGAGGGTCCCGCAGGAGCCACCTGCTCCTGCAGCAACAGAGTTGATGGAGCAAGTTCAGGGAGAGGCCAGGAAAGTGGCAAAAAGGAAACCTCGGAGTTATCTCAAGAACGAGGAGGAGGAGCCCAGGCAGAGGAAACACCTTGAAATCATTTGAGACGGGGTAATGGGAGTGCATCGGCAGAGGCAGCACAGCCTGCTGGGGGGCTGATGGATTTCCCAGCATCCAGAGGGAAGGTGAAGGTCACCCACGGTGGTCCTGGTGACCCATGGTGGTCCCTGTGGTTCTGGGGAGGTGTGACCATGGCTAGCTCTGGGGTGGCTGCTTGGTCATCTTGCTTTTCTACACTGAGTTCAGGTAAAGTTCTCCCACAGGGCTGAGCTCAGCTTAGGCTGGGCTCGAGGCACAGGGAGCTTGGATAAATCCCATATTTCCAAAAGCCTGATGATGGGCTTTTGTCTTAGGGCACTTTGAACATTGCCTGAAGAAATCTCATCTGTGGATTATCTCAAATAACAATTAAACTGGGAGCTCACATGTGTTCAAAGGGTGGGTTCAGCTTGAGTTCATAGAAGAAAAATCCCCCAGGGATTATCACAGCCAAGGGCTCAGCTCTGGCTCCGGAGGTCCATGAAAACTGCTGTAAGCTGGGAAAGTATTTGAGGCTGTGTCACCCTGTGTGGGTGCTGTGTTTCTGCTGTTGGGGGTGAAGTGCAGGGGAGCTTTGGGCACTGCCCACCCCCCTCAGCACCGGGCAAGGCAGGGAACCCCCTCCTCCTGCACCTGGAAAGGCACTGGGAAGGACACGTGTTCGACCCTTGACTGCAGGATGGGTTTGGTGCTGTTTCACAGGACTTTCCTGGGAGTTACAATGTGTGTGCAGGTGTGGGTCCCAAAATCCTCGACACCCTTGAATCCATAGCCATGTGAGGAGCCTTGAAGGACCAACTCAAAGTTCGCCTGACTTGTTAAAGAAACGATCTTTTTAAAAAGGACAGCCCACAACGCACCTCGTCAAGGGAGATGCCGTAAGAGGAAACTCTCAGGCTGACCCTGGTGGAGAGCAGGGGCTGGAGGAGACCCACAGGGGCTGGAGAGCAGGATCAGGATCAGGATCAGGGTCAGGATCAGGGTCAGGGCCAGGGTCAGGGCCAGGGTCAGGGCCAGGGTCAGGGCCAGGGTCAGGGTCAGGGTCAGGGTCAGGGTCAGGGTCAGGAGGAACCTGGTCTGATCAGCCTCAGCAAGGGAAGGACAATTGCTCTGCTGGTAGGACAAGGATTTGGGAGTCAAGATGGCACAAAGTACCAGTGCCAGAGAAGATTTCTATGCCAGGACACAGGGAATGGCTTCCCACTGCCAGAGGACAGGGTTAGATGGGTTATTGGGAAGGAATTGTTCCCTGCGAGGGTGGGCAGGCCCTGGCACAGGGTGCCCAGAGAAGCTGTGGCTGCCCCTGGATCCCTGGAAATGTCCAAGACCAGGCTGGACGGGGCTTGGAGCAGCCTGGGACAGCGGAAGGTGTCCCTGGATGGGCTCTGAGGTCTCTTCCAACCCAAACCATTCCACGATTCTGTGCTTCTAAGCCACCCAGGTCATGCTGGTCACTCTCCACCAGTTCTTGAGGCCTTGGCTGGTGTGGGGGTTCTTGCCGTGACCTCCCACTCCCCAGTCAGGTGTGCAGACCCCCGGCCCCGGGTGTGTGCAGGCTCTGTGTGCAGCACAGATGCTCCAGGCCATGCCAGATCCTCTGTGTTCCTTGGCCCCCGGCTTCTCTGCCATCTCGCCAGGTATGTAACAATCCCAGCTATTTCCTGCTGCACTGCGAGGAAAAACGAGAAAATTAAATCATCCAGCCTTTGGCCCTGTTTGATACCAAGCCAGGCTGCAGCATTGCAGACAGACTGCGTGTGGTGGCAGCGCTGCCAGCACCCTGTGCCCTGCCTGGTCCCTTTGGCAAGGGGAGCTCGAGGGGCTGCACAGATGTGGCCTGGGGCCAGCTCCCATCACAGCCCGACTGATTTATCGCCCGCATTCCTGCTCCTGACAGGCACATCCTGGGATGCTGTGCTCCTGCACTGCCTGGAGAGAGGGACTGGGGCTGTCTGGGGCCACTGGTGTCCCCTGCAGCTGCCCTGACCTTGGCAGAGAGGGGCAGCTCCCTCCAATGCTGCTGACAGAGCCCGGGGTGAGGAGGGACCCCCTTATTTCCCAGGGACTCCTTTATGTTTTCTGTCTCGTGATGAGAGTGCTGGGGGTCCAGCATCCCAGGATTACACTCCCTAATCCCAAACTGGCAGCCCCTGCTGCCCTGTGATGGGTCCTGTCCCATGCCAGGCTGTGCCAGGCTGTGCCAGGCTACGTCAGGCTGGCATTGCTGAGCCCCTCTGCTGCCTGGGGGCTGAGCTGGGGCTGCTGGGCTGGGCTGCAGGGCCCAGAGCATGTCCTGAGAGCCTGAAGCCCCCGGGGTGTGCAGCTCAGGGCAGCACAGCCCAACAGATGCTCTGCACCTCCTCTGGCACCTCGGGCACTGAGGGGATTTGCAATCCCTGGGCTTGTTCCCAGTTGCCCCCAGCAAGGGTGGCTGATATTGGTGGGGAATGGACATGGCAAGGGCGTGCACTGGGGACCTGGTGGCCTCTGGGATTGCTGGCGTTTTGAGTGGTTTCCTCATGCCCCAGCATCCCGTGGGAAGGCCAAGCCAGGCTCGAGGCAGGGCTGCATCTCTGAGTGCTTCGAGGCTGAGCGTGGCAGGTGGGACAGGGGGTTTCTCCAGGTGCCTCCAGATCCCAGCTTGCCATCCCCCAGGGATGGGGGTTTGGTGTCCTGTTCCCTCCTGGCTGGGCCTTCACCCTCCTGCTCGTGCAGGGCTTTCTGAACTTATGGGATGCAACCCAAGAGAGGGAATTGCCTCAGGTCCCCTCCCGTGGCCAGAGCTGGGAAGCACCAGGGATGCATCTTGCTGGGGCTCCATGGCTGCAATAAAATTTCATCCCATCACACTGGGACATGTGGGATCCCAGGTCCCTCTCTCCGTGGGTTCCACCCCAGGCTGGAAGTGCTCTGCAGAGGTCAGGTGCCATAAGGACCCCACAAAAGCACCCTGAGTGCCACCAGCCCCATCCAGCTGTGGGCAACCTATGCCCCTGGCTCCTGCCATGGACCTGCTCTCCAGGGCTGTGTCCAGCAGGCAGCAGCTGGTGCCTGTGGTAGGTATTTTGTTATTTTTCATCTATTTTTTACCCCAGCAGAGCAGGCAAGGCACGGTCTGGATTCCAGTTTGGCTGTAACTGTGCTGTTATCTCTCCCCCAGGGTCTGGTTTCACTCATGCTTGGGGTCTCTGTGAGTGAATGGATGTCTCCCTTAGGGCTGTTCCCAAGCTTTCCCTGCCGCTGTGCTCTCTTCCCGTGCTGCCCTTGCTGACCTCTGCACTTCCCTCGGCCCTGAGCCCCAAGCCCTGCAGGGCAAAGGTTCCTGGGAAGCACCTGCAGTGCTGAACCTGAGTGCCCCAGCAGCCACTGTCCCCTCTCCCAGCAGGGCACGGGCTGGGCTGGGATCATGAGCAGGACCATGGGGTGATGAGGAGCTGGGAAGAGCCCCTGGAGGCTGCTCCATTTCACCTCAGCTCGCTGGGGTGCAGCAGGACCAGAGGTGACAGCTCTAGCTGGCAACACAGTCTGAATCTGTCCTGATGGGATTTTTTCCCCCTATGAAGGTCACAAAACATGGGACTGGAGAAGTGGGTGAGGCTTTGGTCTTGGACATGTTCAGGACTTGGCTGGCCCCAAGCAACATCATCACCCTGTACCTGCTGTGCTGGGGAAGTGGGGCTGGGCCGGACGCCTCAGCCTCCTCAGGCACTCTGGAATTTTCTGATTGTGCACAGCAATGCTTGTGACAGCCCCTGAGGGGCTGAGGGCTCTGAGAGGTGGCACCAAGCAGGGCTGTAGAAGAAGGTCCAAATCAGGAAGGAGGTTTGCAGAAGAGGAGGGGACGAGATGCAGGACGGGTCTGCCCTGGGAGCCTGACCTCCCTGCTGAGCTCTGAGCTGTTCACTGCAGCCTCTGGTTCCAGCTGGGACATTTCCCTGGGACGTGGCCCTCGTCTGGCTCCAGCACCTGACCTTGCACCAGGATGGTCCTGACTCATGGAGGAGCTGATGGAGCTGCACATCCTCTCCCAGGTGCCAGGGAAATCGTGCCAGGCTGATCCCAGACACGGTGCCTGCTGCCCCAGGGATGGTCCCACTGCCCCATCGTGGGGAGGACTCCTCTTCCCTCACTGTCCTCTCTTGATCTCGGGGTCAATCCCCTCAGTATGGTTTCTCAGACCCTTCAGAGGATGCTCCCCATGGACCAGCCTTGGGATCCCAGGATTCAAGGGCTTCACTTTGCTGCTCTCACATCTCCTTGTTCAACAGCAGCCCAGCCCCTCTGGTCCCAGTGTCCCTAGGGTTTGGGAATGGACCCTGACCCCCTCCTAGGATGGCTGGTGGTCACACAGAGCGGGACACATCCCTGTGTCCCCAGCAGTTGCCAGGCACTGCTGCACAGGCTGGGCCAGAGCTGGTGTGACACTGCTCGGGACACTGAGATGCGTGTGGGTGCTAATCTTTGGGGCCATCAGGCCAGGCACTGAACTGAAATCCAGCTCTAATTGGCCTCTTCCAGTAATTCTTCCTGACAAAACAATTAAGTTTCTCAGGCAAGAGATGTTCTTTGCAAACGGTCTGTGCCAGATGCTTTTGCTTTTTTTATCTGTGGTATTTAAGGATTTTTCCTAATACTCACTCATTATTTTATGAGGCACAGACTGGTTCTTCCTGCCCTTTTGAAGCTCAGTATCACACTCATGTTTGTTTGTTGTCTCAGGGCTTCCCTAACTGTATGTGAGGGGCTTTTTGTTTCATTAAACAAACAAACAAACAAAAAAAAATTAAATAAACATTCTTGATTTGTAAAGGGCTGGGCCTTGTGGGACAGGGCAGGGAACGGGATGGGCTCCAGCCCTCCCAAGCCTGCAGAGGCTCTGTGTTCTGCAGTGGGACTGAGGTCAAAGCTGGAAAAACTTGCAAGGCAGCATCAAAGAGCAGGGCCCCTGCCAGACGTATGGAAAACATGACCTGGGGCTGGCTGCAGTGGGGGCATGGGCTGGCACAGCTTCATCCCTACCCATCTCTGGGAATCCTAAGTCTGCAGAGGGGCTCTCAGACCTTTGTCCCCTCACCTGGGAGCTTTGGGACTCCACCTTCCTGCCATCCATTTCTTGTGGCTCCAATTCCCTCTCCGGGGCAGCCCATCCCTCCTTTTCCCAGCCTGGGCCTGCTGAGTCTGCACGAGATGTGCTGGAATTCTGAGGAGCTGCTGGTCCGAGATGTGCTGGAATTCTGAGGAGCTGCTGGTCCGAGATGTGCTGGAGTTCTGAGGAGCTGCTGGTCCGAGATGTGCTGGAGTTCTGAGGAGCTGCTGGTCCGCGTGCTGCCCACACCTGCCCCTCCCAGGGCCCTGCTCCCAGCGGTGTTTGCCCCATCCCTACACCCCTCCCACCTGCACCCGTCTCAGGGCTGGTGTTCCTGCTCCCAGCAAAGGGAGCAGCCCTGGGGAATGGTTCAGCTCTGGTTCTGTTGGGAGCAGCTCTCTGAAGTGGAGTGTTGGAGGAACAAGGGAGGATCTGGATGGGGTGTGGTGTAGGGTGACTCCAGTTGGGTTTTGGGGTGACTCTGTGCTCTCTGGGGGTTGGCTGGGCACAATGCTGGCTATGTCCTAGTCCTCATGGTCTCTGACATCACACCCAGTGACCCCTGCACTGCTGGCTGCTCTCACAGAGGATCTGAGCTGTGCCGGGTGGTGTTTGACCAGTGAGATCCCAGGTGTTACCTTGCCCGGCCTCTCTGGAGCCAGGAGGGTGTTTGGGGCTGCAGGGGAGGGAAGGGTGGGGTTCTGGGGGACAATGTCAAGGGAGAGCACAGCCTGTGCAAGGTGTGGACCCAACATGAGTGGCCCTACAGCAGGTCCCAGCCCTCCTGTGCCACCAATGCATCCCCACGGGAGGGGACAAGCAGCTCTGGGGAGGGGGTGGTGACTCCCTCCTCATGTGTGCCCATCACTCGTAGCCCGGGGGCTGTGCAGGACTGAAGGAACACCCAGGTGTCCGCGGCTGTGGCAGGTGCTCCCGCGGCTCGGGGTGATCTCTCCCAGTGGGCTCCTGCCCAGGGGTTCGGTCATTCCATAAATCTCCCTTCCTCTGCCGCGGCAGCCCTGACTCAGGGCGAGGAGTGTCCAGCTGTGGCCCCTATTGCCGTGTGTGGGGGTGCCAGCATTTCCAGGCCAGAGACAATCGGGCTTTATTTCCCTGCCACATAGGAAAAAGAATAGACATTCCCTGGGTTTGTTTTCAGGCTGCGTGGTGGAAGAAATCTCAGCCTGTTGTTGTCTCCCCGGGCTCCCCGGGCTCCCCGGTGCTGCGGAACCACCCATTCTCACTCCATGAGTCACCGACGCCTCCGCAATCCCGTGCGGTTCCCGGGGATGTCTCCGTGCTGGATGTGCCGTTGACACCTGGAGCAGAGCTGCTGCACAGCCACGGGGAGCTCAGCTTGGCACCGGCGTCTGTCGGGATCCACGAGCCCCCCGGACTCCTCTGCAGCCTGGAGAGCCCCGGTCACCTCGTCCTCTGCACCTGCGTCTTCCTCCGAGGGCCCGACAGCGCCTTCAAGGGGCAGGGGCTGTCCCATGGCACAAGGGCACTCCAGGAGGAGACCAGCTGGAGCCAGCGGCCATTGCCATCCCCTCTGCCTCGGTGGGAAGGAGATCCAAGGGATGCTGTGGCCTCTGTCCTTCCACCTGTGGGAACAGTGAGGCGCCCACAGCCCTGCCCTGGCTGGTCCCCACTGCTGTGGGAGGGGTGTTGAGAGGGAATGGCCCGTGGGATGTGCTTGGAGCCAGGCTCACACCGCTGCTGACGCACTAGTTGGGTCACCTGTGGGTGGGTGACAGTCAGGGCTGGACTGGCACCTCCTGGAGCAGCAGATCTTGGTGTGACCAACAAGCAGGGATGACCCACATCACCTCCAAAGTGTGCCCAGTGCCAGTGTGGCACCCAAACCTTGTCAATGTTCCTCCCAAAAATGATCCCAGCATGGAAGACCATGGAGGCCCTGGAGCAGGGTGTGGGTAGAGGGCTGACCCCAGGCTGGGTGGTGCTGGCTGTGAGTGACCTGTGCTGGTGAACTGAGCACATTGGCACGGGTTTGGGGCACCTGAGTGTCAGCACAGGGCACGAGGCGGGATGGAGCAGGGCAGTGTCCAGTGTGTGCCTGTGGTGGGATGGTGACCTCAGCCACAGCAGCGCCACTCACGAGTCCCAAAGGCAGCTGGCTTTAGAAACACCAAGTCTGCTTGTGCTGTTGCCCAACACTTGTTGCAAAGTGCCAGCTCAGTCCAGTGAAACTATGGTCAGAAACAGCGCGGATTTTGGCAAACCAACAGGCTCCAGGAATGAGGGTGGCTGAGTGAAGGACCTGGGGCCCAAGGCTGCTGAAAATGTGGTGAAGGATTCCGAGGTGAATAAAGACTTTAAAAACCCCAGCCTCTAAGGCAAAGTTTCTAAGTGCCTCACAAGGAGGGAAAACGGGATGAGGAGTGTAGGAGTCGCTGTTGCCAGGAGGGGCTGTTGAAACCCTGGAACGGCTGAAGGAGAGGCTGGGTGAGCACTGTGACCCTGGGCAGCAGCGGCTCAGGGAGATGCGCTGGCTCAGCCCAGGGGCAGGACAGAGCTGACACATCGCTGATGGCCCCGGATTGCACAGGCAGCCCTGCGGGCAGCCGGGCTTCTCTCCTTAGACAGGGTCGTTTAGGTGGAACGTGACTGCAGCTTGCAGGAAAGGCTCTGGGAGGGAAAGTCCTTCCCTGGAGATGCCAGGGAGAGGTTTAAGGGCTGCGTGGTGCAGTCAGCAACACAACTTCTCCAGAGTTTCTACAATCCAGACAAGTACTGTTGGGGTAAGGAATGAGGGGGCTCTGCTGGTGACAAGTGAATTCCTGGGCTCGGGATGGGGGATCCATAGGCACAGGAGAGCAGCACGGCTGTTCTCGCCCTGGCCATCAATGAACACAGTGTTTATGTGGACATCTGAAAGGTCAATTTGCTAAAATTCGAAACAATTGCTGGCGTGACCAACTGGGACTGTAAATTTAGAGTGGGAGGTGTTAGCAAAAACTGGGACTTGTTCAAGGACATCTCAACAGTGCCCCAAAAGCCATGATTTCATAGCCCAAAATAATTCTCCCAGGGAAGAAGCTGTCAGAGGCGGTTTGGACGTGCTAAGTGTGGTGGCCTGCAGCTGCAGGGGGGGACCACGCTGCCCCAGTGCTGCAGCAGGTGGGAACCAGGCGGTGACTGGCTGGATCTGGGGCAGAGGCAAGGAACGGAATGAAGGCCAAAGTGTTGGCTTCGTTTTGCTGCCTTGGAGGGGGCAGTGTGCCTTCCCCTCTTCCTCATCCTCCTGCCTCTGCCATGGTTTCTGGAGGGGTGGCTCACGCTGACAGGCGGCGTCACATGGTGGGGAGGCTGACGGTGTGGAGCTGAGTGGCCGTGGGATGGGAAGAGACCTTGGTGGCATGTTCTGGGACAGCAGGATGAGGGCAGCTGGTGAAGACCTCAGGAGGGATCTGCCTTAGACCCAGCAGAGCACTCAGCGTCCCGGCTGGCCTGCTCCATCCGCCTGGGAGCAGCTCCAGCTGATTGCCTGTGCACAGGAGCAGGAGAAGGCTGCAGGAGTGGTGATGGAATGCCCAGGGTTGGCAATTGAAGCAGCGTCCATCCGGCCCACGGGACACTGCCATCTGTGGAGTGTCCCAACCAACGCAGAGGAGGTTTCTGCTGAGGGCCTGGTCTGTGTCAAAACCCATAGGCTGGAAAAGGAGGAGCACGCTGGGGAGGATGAGGGGCAGGGAGGCCTCCAGCAATGTCCAGAAGTGCTGGTGGTAGGAGGGGAAGCCAAGGCAATCAGTGAGCTGTCACTGGCTGGTGGCAGCGAGAAGCCTTTGAGAACATTTAGGACAACCAAGTGAAGCCAACCCCAAATCCCAGCCCCACGTAAAACCAACGGGGCCTAATCCTAACAAGCAAACCCCTCAGTGTTCAACAAACAACTCCACCCCGTGCTGGGTCAAACCAGAGAGACACGTTTGACCCTGGCAGGGTAAAGTAATTAAATCTGTAACGAGGGAAGCCGGGGTAAAGCAATTACAGCTGTAACGATGGAGGCTGTGCAAGCGCAGACCAACAGGCCCGGTTCACTGATACTCCGGAGCTGGGAAGCAGCTGCTGGAAGAGCCCCTGAAATGTTGACACTGAACAAGTCTTGGAAAGACCAGACAATGCCGAGGGCGTGGATACCTGCCATGAGCCAGGGCTTGATGGCCCAGGGAGGGGGCTGTGCAGCTGGACGTGGCTGTCCACTCGTCACGGACCCTGGTCCCAGGGGCTGGGAATGAACGGCAGGATGCAGGGCGTGGTTTGTCCCACTTGCTCCGAGGAGCCTGGGCGGTGATGTCACCATTTTTATAGGTACTTGCACATAAAGCTGTTTCCTGGGGGGGATGCTTTGGAGAGTGTTGACAAATGCACACCACTGCCCACTGGCTGCAAATGTGGTTTAGACAAACTCAGCCTTGAACCAAGCTGCAGTTTCCCACTCTTTGAGGGTCACCAGGCACTGGAGGAGATTCTGGATCCTGGGAGGATTCACCATTGCCTGGAGCTCTGCTGCACAAGGTTTTTCTGTGAGTCAGGCTCTGGGCCAGGTTGTAGGAGAAATTCTCCAGGTCGGCTTTGCTGGCAAGGACCAAATCAAGGTGTTCATCCCATTCTTTGTGGCCCTTGTGGAGAACCAGCTGGAGTGTGTATGGCTGCTCAGAATCTCAGAATCATGGAATCATTGAGGTTGGGAAAGCCCTCTGAGATCTTCGAGTCCAACCATTCCCCAAGCACTGTGAAGGCCACCATAACCTGACGCAGCGCCCTGTGTGCCCGGAGTCCAGGTCACCACGCTGAGATGGACATCTCCTGTCTTTGGAGCTCCATGAGAGCAATGGTGAGGGAAAACCGAAGGCCACTTATGGGCAGTTGGCAGAATGCATAGTGAAGGCAAACACAAGGGCGGACTCCAGTCTCTGATGTTCCAATCTTGGTTTATTGGTTGAAGGGACAGAGATCTGGGAGCCCTAACCACAAGGAGCTAACCTCAGCGAGATATGGCTCCAAGTGGCTGTGGAGGGACAGTGACATAGGATTTTATATGGCTGGCTGACAGGGGTGGAGCATGGGACTGAACCAATGAGGGTACAACAGAGGCGGGTCTCAGGGCAGACAGACTTACACAATAACAAATGAATAAGCAGGGAGGCGGGGATACATACAGTTGAACCAATGGGTAACTATCTAACAAAGAACCTTCTAGCTAGGGAGGCAGGGCTCGGGGAAACTGACAAGGGAGAGAGAGGGATAACAGAGCAACAGGGGCAGAACTTATGTGACAATCAAATGAGGAACAAACCAAGTAGAAAGAGGAGAGAAGGGGAGAATCTGGAACATACCAATCATACACAAAAACCTACTGCAACAATAACCCCTGTACCCAAGTGTCACATTGACACATCTGCTGAAGCCCTTCAGGGGTGGTGACTCCACCACTGCCCTGGGCAGTTCCAATGCCTGATCACCGTTTCTGTGAAGAAGTTTTCCCCAGTATCCAGCCTGACCCTCCCCTGGCACAGTTTGAGGCCATTTCCTCTTGTCCTGTCCCTGTTCCCTGGGGGCAGAACCTGACCTTCACCCCCTGATTACCCCCCCGTCAGGGTTTTACCCTTTGGTAGGGGTCACCCAGCTAAGAAAGGAGCAGAGAGCTCACAGCAAAGTGGGTCCAGTTACACGTCCAGCAGCAAAGAGCTGTTCAGACCACGGGCCACCCACTGAGGACCATGAAACCAGGATGGTGGTGGACACTGGATTTGGTGCAGTAGATGGACAAGGCAGGGCAGAGGAATGGAGGTTGTTATGGGACAGAGATCCCAGCCACCAAGGGTGACCATACCGACAGGTGGCAGACGGTGCTGGGGACGAGGGCACAGCTGGTGACACTGGCACCCCCTGTGTGTCTGCAGAAGGAACTCACTTTGTGTGTGAGAAATGTCCTCCCACCTGCCCGGATTCACCCAGAGGATGGCACAAGCAGGATCAGGATCTTTCCCCGGGACACCCAGGATAAAGTCGGATGCTCCTCTGCTCCATCCTCTCCAAACCCAAGGGGGAACGTGCTGATTCTGTACATCCCTGTGGCTGGGGCATGTTCCCCCTCCACCTTGTGGGTGTTCCTTCCTGCAGGAGCTCTGGGGAAGGGGAGGGCTCTGCAGAGGCCATTTCCATGCTGCAATAATGCCGGGCGTTTTGCCTGGTGCCATTTGCACAGCTCGTGCTTTCGCTGCTCCCCAGAGCCATCCAGAGCTTTGTTTCCATGGCACTCGTTCAATGGGCAGGATGAAAATAGACCCTGAGAGGAGAACAGATGAGAAACCACATCCTGGAGGGGAGGGGATGTGTCAGAGCAGTGCACCTGAGCCCCAGGGCATACTCCATGGGAAGCACTGCATCCACAGCCCTGGATCAGAGGCTGGCACTGAATCACCCCAGCAGTGGTCACGGAACTATTCCCCATTCCTTATTCCCTTTATCCCTTGGGGATGGGACCAGAAGAGCCTCATCTGCCAGGAGATGGTTCCAGCTGCTTTGAAGCTCTGCCCAGCTCGTGGGAAGATGTCCTGGCAGCATGGGAAGGGACTGTGCCTCTGAAGAGTCCCAAACTAGGTGGTAGCCCCAGGGGACAAGTGCTGGGGAAGATTCCTTTTCTCACAGCACTTCCCAGGTTTGTGACAGGGTGGCTGGGGTGCTGGGCTGGTGGTGGCACCCATGTGGAGGCAGCTTCCCATTGTGCCCTCATCCCTGGGTGAGGGAGATGTGCTTGGGGTGGGACCCAGGGTGGTCTTGGTGACACCCACTGAGGCTGAGCTCCCCAGGGTTTGGGCTGGCCCCTGGCCAGCCAGGGCTCTCAGCTCCATCCCCTGCACCTCCCCGGGGAGCTGCTCCACAGCTCCCATCCATCCCCTTCCAGCCCTCGGGAGAGGTGTCCTCTGCCCACTCTATCTCACTGTCTGGGAATTCCTCCTGAGACTCTGTCTGCATTTTGCTGTCCTTGTTTGCACATCTTTGGGCTCATTTGTACCCTCACATCTTCTCCTCTTCCCCTTGGTGCATCCCCTCCCCTCTGCCAGCTGTGCTCAAGGTCCCTCCTGGACCTCTCTTGGTGGCCCTGGGGGCATTGTCCAGCACGGGTGAGAAGGGCCATGCACCAGGTGACGCCTCCATGCCCAGAGCGATCTCTGACCCCACCTCCACCCCCAGCCAGGTCCCCCCTGCCCTGCTCCACGCTGGCCACCATGTCCCCTACCTGCTGGCTTGTCCCTGACCTGTCCCCAGCTGCAGCCCTTGGTTTTGAACCTGTTTTTGGCTTTTCATCTGCTCCTGAGCTAAGGCCAGGGCCAGCTGGGTATCTGCACTCCCAAAGTAGGTGCAGCCTGTTTCTCACCCCTCCCTGCAACTGTGGGCTAATGCAGCACATCTGGATTCCTTGCATCCAGCCCCCATCTGATGTGCCACATCTGGATTCCTTGCATACAATTGCTGTCTAACAGGCTGTGTCTGGCTTCCCAGCATGTGATTCCTAGATAACAAGTCACTCCTGGATTTCCTACATGTGATTCTTGGATAACATGGCATATCTGGATTCCTTACATTCAATTCCTGGACAATATGGCACATATGCTCTTTGGCCAAGGCTGGGGCTGGAACAAGACTTTCTCTTTACAGTTTAAAGGATTTTTTTTTTTTTTTCTGGAGAAAATGAAGCTTTGACCTGAATTCCTGGCTGCCTCACAAAATCTCTCTTCTACCTCGGCTTTGGCTGCTCTTGGCTGGGAGCCTGGCTGGAAAACAAAGATCCTATCTCCCCCCACCCCCTGGGCTTTGGGACTGCTGGCGGTGGACACGCCGCCCCTCGCCAATCAGTGCTTACAATAATATTTTTCTCTAGGATTGAGCTTGGAATAACTTTGTTTTGACATAATCTGAACTAATGTCTCCCCGGCAATGACAGTAAACACTGGACAATAAGTGTCAGCACAGCCCTGGAGCTCTGCACAAGGGGCTCCAGTGGCTGGACATGAGGAGAGGGGACAGGGCACAGCCTCAGGGAAGGGCCTGGTGATGGCAGGGTGGCCCAAAACCCCAGAGGTTCATTTCTCACCCTCCCCCCCAGCCAAATCCCTCGCTCACCCTGCAGAGGGTGATGGAAAATGCAGCCTGGGGCCATTGTTAATCAGTTCCTCAGGCACCCGGAGTTATTGTGTCTGCACTGGTGGCAGTTCCAATTTAAACACTGTCACTGCTCTATTAATAGTTCTGGCTCTCGCTGACTCCAGAGCTCAGCCTGGTACCCAGCAGCAAAAATGTTTGTGGAGCCCAGCAAGAGCCACTGAGCTCCAGTCCCTGTCCTGTGGCGGCCGTGCCCTGATTCCTGCCAGGGCTGGGGTGCTTGGGATGCCCATCAAGGCAGGGCTCCTCCCCATGGCTGCCCTCCCAGGAGAGGGCTCTGGGTGGTCTCAGCTTCATGAGATCAGAGTGGCTGGACATGGGCATGGACCTGGACATGAGCCTGGATCTGGACCAGGACCTGGCATTAACCCTGGGGTGGTACATGGGCATCTGAGCTCTCCACGTGTCCCAGAGCCTCTGGTGCTGCTCCCTTCCTGTTTTAATTCCTGCACTGTGCTGGTCCTGGAATCTCATCTGCCACAGGATGCCTGATCCCAAGCAGACACTCCTCAGGCCCCTTGTGATTTGTCTGTTGAAAGGCTGAAGCCATGGAAGGGTCTGTGTCTCTCCCTTGCCTGGAGAGCTCCGTTTCCACACTGGTTCCAATCCATCTCAGCTGCACCTCCTTGTCTCATCACACCCAGAGTGAAAACCAGTCCTGAGAGCTTCCTTCTGCTTCAGTCTTGAGGGCCAAGGAGATCATCCTCCCTCATCCCTCTCTCCTGTGAGCCAGACATCTCTCTCTGCTGGTCTGATCCTCACAGCAGCAAACAGCAGTGACTCCAAACCCCAGGGATAAGGACACATGAGGGCAGGTGATACCGCTCAAGCCATCCCTCCTTCAGCAGGGTGTGTGCTCCCTGGAAAGGCAGAGCTGCAGTGGGAGATCCACCAGGGCAAGCAGGACTTCAGGCTGCCAAACACGGCTTTCCAGGCCCATCCCGGCTTCTTCCTGGGGACCGTGGGTGTTCCCACAGCTCAGGATCTGGGTGTCATCCCTGCCTGGCATGGAGTGTGCACTCCAGTTCTGAACATCTCCCAGGGGACCTGAGCTGGTCTCAGTATCCCCTCTTTGGGTAGAGTGAAAGCTGAAGCTCCTCTGGTTATTCTGGAAGATCACAGGTTTCTCACGTTGTTTGTTTTTTGATGGATGAAACCATGAGAAAAGGAGCTGAGGAACAATATGTGGAAGACTTCTGAATGTCAGTGGAGTGAGCCCTGGAAGATGGATGGATGTGTCTGAGGTGATTGGTGCCAGGGACAGCAGGAAGAGCCTGCCCTGGGCTGTGTTTCATGTAAAGAAAGCAAAAGGGAACTGCTTGGGGTGGATGCAAAAGGGGCACATTTTAGAACTGCAGATCCATGAGCTGCTCCAAGTGGTCAGGGCAGAGGTTGGGAGTTAAGGAGCCATGTCCATGCTTTGCAGAAAGGAGGTCTTCACTGGTGATGCCCCATCCCTGGCAGTGTCCAAGGCCAGGCTGGACGGGGTTTGGAGCAACCTGGGGCAGTGGAAGGTGTCCCTGCCCAGGGCAGGGGGTGGAATGGGATGACCTTTGTGGTCCTTCCAACCAAAACCATTCCGTGACTCTGTGAAGCTGCACCGTGTGTCCTGTCTGAGTGCATGTTCCCAGCAGGAGGAACAAGGGGGACAGGCAGGCAGGGACAGTTTGAGCTGAGGTCCCTCTCATCAAGGGAATGGTGGGCTTCCAGAAAAGCCTGGGACCTGTCTGGGTGGCCTTATTCATCCCTGTCTCCTTTTCTTTCCTCTGTCATGTTCTAGGAATCCTTTTATCCGTGTGTTTGTTTTTCTTTCCCTCTCCTTGCAGATGCTCAGTAATTCTTTGAACACATCAGATGGGTTTGTGTATCCCTGCTCTGTGGATTCCCCGCAGAGGAAAACAGGCACCTCTGGAGCAAGTTGCACATTGGCCTGAGGTCATGTCTGTGGCAGCCTGGCAAAGTCCCTCTGGAATTCTTGCTCTGAGCGTGGGGCAGGCGAGGGAGGGTGATGCTGCACATGGGAGCAGTCCCCAAAGCCAGGAGGGATGGTGGATGCTGACAGGAATAAACACTGCAGCACAGGAAGGATAAGGCAGCGGTGGCTTGGGAGTGCAAAAGCCTGGAGCCGTGGTGGAGCCATGGACAAGTCTGGCAGCTCCTTTGGAAAAGTGTATTTGGAGCCCTTCCTCCCCTGGATACCTCACGGAGCATCAGATGGTGACTGTGGGGTGTGGATTTTCCTGCAGGCCCATCTGCCCCCCAAGGCCAGCCTGGTCCAGGGGTGTTCCAGCATCCTCTGCCCGGGGTGAGTGTCAGACCCCAGGTCCTGAGGGTGCCTCTCACTTGCTGTTTTGCTGATTTCAATGCTCCCCTTAAATGTCTGGATGAAGATGTGCCTCCAAGCCAGACTGATCCCTCAGAAAGCCACGGGCACACAGGCTCTCCAAACATGGTCCTTCCCCTGCCCAAAGCCAGCCTGTCCACACCTGGTGGGTGCTGTGGCACGTCCCAAACCTGGGGGACAAGGTTGTGATGGATCAGGCAAGGATCCTTTCCAAGTGCCCAATCCTGGCCTGCTGGGGCAGAGGGAATCTTCTTTGGGATGTGGGAAGCCTTGCTGTACTGCTCTGCAATCCAGTCCATCTCTCACACCCTGACCCCTCCTCCCTCCTTCCCAACACCCAACTTATCTCCCTCTCAGGAGCCCCTACTGGGGACTACCCTTCCAGGCTGCTCTTGCACCGCCCATCACCTGCTCAGGGGGACGTGGTGGCCACTGTCACATGGGACAGTAACTCTGAGGTCCCTCCCAGGAGGTTTTGGGGAAGCAGAGAGGACTGAGGGCTCTGTGGGGGGGATGTCAGAGCAGTGAGAGCATCCTGTGTGTGGAGAGCCAAGAGGGGACTGTGGTCCTGGGGCACAACAGCAGCTGTAGTCACAGTATTCCTGAGGTGACTTCAGGAGGGACCCATGGATGGACCTGGAGAGACAAGTGGGGAAGCAAAGGGAATCACCACAATCCTGGCAAATGCTGGTGCCAGAGATGTTTTTGGATAAATATTTACTCTGAGGACTTCCATCTCCAAGGACTTCTACATTCTTGGTGGCAAAATACAGAGGTTCTCCTGCCTGCCATGCTGAGCAGACCTCACTGTCCCAAACAGGTGACCAAGGGGAGGAAAAGGACAGAGCCCACCATCAGTCCCAGGGATGGGACAGGCTTGGGGCTGGCCAGAGGAGCAGCTCTGTGGCCCCTCCTTCCCACAGCCAAGTTCCAGCACAGGCAGAGCTGTGTCCCCCCCCTCCCGCCTCTCCCAGGGGACAACTGAGCAGCATCCAGCAGCTGCCCCTGCCCGAGAGCAAAGGAGGACATGGATGGAGAGGGGGAAGCAGAGGGAGGCAGCACAGAGGTACAATTGAAAAGAGGAAAAAGGAAATCCTCCTGGAGCTGTGAAAGTGTTTTCCCAGACTGTCTGGCTGCTCCAATGACCTCATTCTCCGAGGTGCTGTTAACTGGGCTGGAGAACAGGACGTCCACAGCCCTGCCAGCCCCTCTGTGCGGTCACCTGAGCAACCCCTGTGCCCAGCAGCCCTCCCAAGCCCCTCCCTGTCCCCAGGGGCTTCCCAGTGCCCGGGTTCGTGCCAGCAGTCATTAACCAGGGTTAACAAGCCCCAGATTTCCATGAGTTCATCTCAACTGTTTATCCTGGAAACCCCCTCTGCAAAAGCAGCGATGCAGGCACGGATCTGGAGTGGGGACTGGTACCAGAGTCCTGGGAAGGGACAGAGCCTGAGTTCTGTGACCATCCCTGGGTGCAAGTGGCTCCTGCGACAGCAAAGGTGCGAGGGACCACGCTCAGAGGAGCAGGAGGCAGCAGCTGGAGCTCGGGTGGCTGAAGCAGGATGGTGACAAGGAGTATCAGAGGTGATAAGGAACTCACAGGGCTGTCCTGTTCCACGCACAAAATTCCAAGGGGATGTCTCCTGCTGGGTCAGTATTTTAACTGAGATAATGGAGCTCTGAGTAAAGGATCCCCTCCAGGATCACCTCTTCTGTGAAGCTGTGGACACCAATGAAAGATTTTTTCACATCCTTCCCTGGAGAAACTTTATGGAAGAGAAACCAAAGGAGCTTCTTTCCTGCCACACATTTGCCCAAATTAAAAAAAAAAAAAACAAACAAACAAAAGCAGAATCACAGAATAGTTTGGGTTGGAAGGGACCCTAAAGATGAACTTGTTCCAATCCCCTGCCATGGGCAGGGACACCTTCCACTAGCCCAGGTTGCTCCAAGCCCTGTCTGACCTGGCCCAAATCCTTAAAATCTCCCTCCTAAAGCCACAAATTGTGTTGTTCAAATTCAAATTTGCCTCGTTCACAGATCAGGAAGGGATAAGGGACAGACACAAGGTTGCATCAGCCTTGCAAAATCCAAACAGCAAGTAAGTACTTGGGAGTTCTTGTACTTAGCAGACGAATTAAAATAACGAGACCCAAAGGTTGGGAGTTAAAGCGAGGCCTGCTCAAGTGTGGATTAGCACATATTTCAACACTGACCATGACTGGAACTAATTGCAGAGAGCAGAGGTTGGATCCTGCTCTGTAGGAAGCCTGGCTGCCTTTCCAGGAGAGGGGCTTAAGCCAAGAGATCATTCCTGGTCTCGATGGTCATAGGACAACACTCTCAGGCCCCTGATGTCCAAGTCCTATTCAGGTCTCCTGGCCTTGAATTTGGTGCATCTGGAAGATGCCAAGCACAGATCAGGGCCCTGCAGCTGCCTGGTGCCTCCAGAACAGTGCTCATCTCCCATCTCCTGGGCTCTCCTCACCTCCCAGGCAGAGTGGGGGTATTTTTAAAGTGGGAAAAGGTTTCTGTGGGTTTTATGTTCCTATTAGAGAGGTCATTGTCAGAGCCCTGGGACAGGGGCTGGAGTAGGAGAGCTGAGAACATAAAATATGACAGGAAGTACAAAGTGTCCAAATCAGGGTATTTTTTTTTAACTTTTGTCTTTCCATAGTTAAAGGAGCTTCTATTTGCCATCAGCATTGCTGATAAACACTCTCCAAAATGCTCAATGCCATGTACTTGTAGCTTTCTTTAAAGATAACAGAGGGTTTCCCATGGCATTGGATACTCTGTTCCCACTCCCACTGGGAGCTTTTATCAAGGTTTTAGTGCCATATTTGTCCGTTCCAAACTCCAAAAGGTCTTGGTATCTTGGTGCTTGGCGTGTTGCTCTGGGATCTCAAGTGCCAGGGACTGATAATGGCATTTTTTTTTGTGGTGGAATCTCATCAACTTTTCCTCCAGGACAGACCCCAGCACAGCAAGCCAAGGAGTCCTCCTGGGAGATGTTCTGTCAGCCGTGAGCCGTGTCCTGGCTGCAGTTTTGGGTTGGAATTGCTGTTTTGGGTTAAAGCAAACTGCAGCACTGCTGACAGCGCTTGTGTCTGTCGGGATAATCGTGGAATTGCGCGCGTCACATCCGTGCAGAGCCGCTGCTCTCCGTGCACACAGAGTCTCATTCCCCTGCCTCCATTTTTATTCCCGGCTGTCACTTTGCAACCCTCTTTTACAACTTCCTGGAACGTTTTGCAAATAAACACAGAACCCTTGGGGTTTGCACACAAACGAGGGCAACGAAGACAAGATTTTCAGACAAATAACAGGTGCCAGCTGGTCCCACTACCCCTGTACTTGGGGGGTTTTTTTGCAGGATTTCTTAACCTTTTCTGTGACTTTGTGCTTTATTTTTTGAGTACCTTCTTTTAATCATAAAACTGTAGAGTTGCTAATGTTGGAAAAGCCCTCTGAGACCACCGAGTCCAACTTTTCCCCAAGTCAAGGGGGGCCAAGGCCACCACTCACCTCGTCCCCAGTGCCACATCCCCAGGTTTTTGGACCATTTCCAGGGATGGAAACTCCACCACTTCCCCAGGTTTTTGTCGGTTGCTGTTCCAACAACACTGTTGTTGTGCCCACATTATTCTCTGGAGCTGGGTCATCTCTTTCAAACCTGGAAAGTTGAGCTCTGCTCCTGCTGACCTTCAGGATAATTTTTTCCTTGGTGGGTAGTGAGAGTGTTTTCTCCACAGGACTTTATTTTGCTGCAAGAGTTTTAATTTTTTGACATTTCTCTTATCTCTACGTACTTTATTTCCTACTAGTTTTGCTGTTATTCCCCTTGGAAATGGCCTGAGGTTGAGACTTCAAGCCCCCTTTTTTTCAGAATATTGCTGGTTTTTCTTATGGGATGGCATTAGCTGATGAGTTATGACCTCATCTCCATTTTTCAAATGGCTTGGGAAGCAGCTGATGTTAATTGTTGAGTCTTCGTGATGTCATGGGATTGTATTTGGAACAGAGCTTCCATTATGTTCTGTCTCAACTTGAACTGCAGATCCTAAGACTGAAATCTTGTTTTGCTCTCCAAATTTGTTTTAAAAGTCTCTTGCAATGCCGATGAGTCCATCCCTTCCTTCAGGATGTCACTGCAAGCATTGTTATTAGGCAGGAGAGTATTGACCTCTGCATCTGGCTTTGTGTTGTTTTGAGACATAACTTGAGATCCAGATTCTTTGCTAATAAAATCATCATTGCAGGCAGAATTTAGAGCTGGCATATTTTGTCCTAGTACTTATGTTTTAATTTTCTCTATTTCTGAATAAACAAACCAGACCTGAATATGGTATTTCTTCTCTTTCCTTTTTTTTTTTTTTCCTTTTTCCAGTTTATTTTTTAGTTTAGTTGAGCCAACAACTTTACATGGGCCCAGCCCACGCTGTTACTCACCTCTCTTGCCTAATCTAGATCTGAACTAATTTGGAACAGCCTTGCTTTCCCCTGATGAGCTACTGATGCTTCATTAGTAATGTTTTTGACTCCAGCCCCAGGACACCACTCCCCCCGTCCCCTTCCCTCACTGGAGGGTTGGTGTGCAGTGGTGGTCGCCCCTGGCTGGGGAGGGGCTGGTGCTCAGCAGATGCTCTGGAGATGCTCCAGCTGTGAACAGCACAAACTTCAACATGTGCACAGGCAGGAGCCTCCCTGGGCTGGAGCTGGATGGAAATTGCCCAAAGTGGCTTGGGGAAAGCACCTGGATGGAGAACCTTTGCTTTAAAGCAGACAGACATTCCTTGGAGAGAGAAATGCAGGGCCAGGGGAGGGGCTGGTTCCACCTCGGGGTCTCTGCCCCGTTTCAGTGTAAGTGGTGCTTTTGCCCATCTAACACTGGAGTGCTGCTTGTGGCACTGCCAGCTGCTACAGGCTCCAGGAGAGCATCCAGGTGTCCCCTGCTCCATCTCCTGATGGAGGCTGCTGGGAGAAGACCCTGCCTGGCCAGGGGTCTTGGCCAAGGTGCCTAAAGAGGGTGGTGGAGAGAAGGGCTGTGCTGGGAGTCTCTGCTGAGCCGCTGGTGGATTTGTTGGGCAGGAGTGGGGCTGGGGCATCTTTTTCTTCTGGTGGTGGCCCCACTCACCCATGCGCCCCTCATCCTGTGGGCACCATCTCCAGGAGACGCTCCAAAGCCTGCCTGGGATCTTCCTGTCTTCTCGCTTGGGACTACGCAGGAATCCCATGAAAAGTGCCCTGGCTGCGGGACAGGAGCGTCCTGAGGTCCAGAGGGATGGCTCAAACAAACACCCAGGTCCAACAAGAGCTGGGCTGCTCATGCTGACCCTTCCCAGCCAGCTGTGCCCACGTCTTGCTTCCTCCCTTCTCAGTCTGCTCATGTCCCTTGTTCCTGCCCACCCCTCTGATCTGTCCCTCCAGGAGACCCCTGTGGGCATTGAGGGGGTGCTGGCAGCCTGTTCCTCCTGTCCTGGGTGGCTGCTGTGGCATCCCTATGGCATCCTGCCCTGCTCTGCTGCTCAGCCAGGCTCTGCAGCCCTGGAGAGAAGGGATGAGATCCTGTGGGTCTGGAGCAAGAGTCAGAACCAAGGATTCAGAGAATCACGGACTATCCCAAGTGAGAAGGGACCCCCAGGGATCACCCAGTCCAACCCCAGCCCTGCACAGACACCCCAACAATCCCACCCTGAGCATCCCTGGCTCCTGGTCCAGAGGCTCCTGGAGCTCTGGCAGCCTTGGGGCCGTGCCCATTCCCTGGGGAGTCTGGGCACTGCCCAGCACCCTCCGGGGAAAGAACTTTCACCTGATACCCAGCCCTGGCACAGCTCCAGCCATTCTCTGGCTCCTGTCACTGCTCACAGAGAGCAGAGATCGGAGCTGCACCTTAGAAGGAAGCTGCAGCACCCGGTGAGGTCTGACCTCAATCTCCTCTTTTCCAGCTGAACATTCCAAGTGACCTCAGGCACTCCTCGTGTGCCTTCTCTCTGGGAGGGTGGGTGGGCAGAGCAGCGTGTGCTGGGGTGGCTCTAGCGGGGCGCGGTGACACCCCCACTGCCCGCAGCCTGTCCTGCCCTGGCACGGTGACAGCCCTGCCCTTGACCCCTGGGCAGCGGCTCCCGGACCTGCCAGGGCGGCTCCAGCTGTGCCGGTGGCCGGTGACCAGCTGTGCGCGGAGTCCTTGCAGCGGCTGTGTCCGAGGGAGCGGCCAGCCCGGCCCCGGCCGCCTCGCAGCCCTGGCACCCCTGACCCCCCAGCGCTGCCTGCCCGTGGGGAGCCCCTCGGGTGCGGGATGGGTTGCGCCTCCCTCCAGATGTTCCCGTGGCCCCTGACCCCCTGTTCCCTCGCAGCAGGGCCTGTCTGGGTCGCAGGAGGGGCCGGGCGGGCTCGGAAGCTGCGGCTGTCGCGGCTGCCGGAGCGGGAGGAGCTGGTGCCCTGCGGGGTCCCCACCACGGGCAGGGCGTCGCTCCGGGATGTGCTGGGAGGACACGGCAGCAGGAACACGCCAGCCATGGGCCGAGCAGGGACGGAGCATGGGGAGCACCACAGACGGAGAAGGACTTCAACACAGGCAGAGAGAAACAGGACAAAGGGGAACAAAGAGAGAGGTTGGGATTGGATGTTAGGAAGAAATCCTTCCCTGTGAGGGTGCTCAGGCCCTGGCACAGGGTGCCCAGAGAAACTGTAGCTGCCCCTGGATCCCTGGCAGTGCCCAAGGCCAGGCTTGGAGCAGCCTGGGACAGTGGAAGGTGTCCCTGCCCATGGCAGGCTGTAGAACTGGATGAGTTTAAGTTCTGTTCTAGCCCAAACCATTCCATGATTCTCTGGTGCCAGTCCATTCCCTCACCCATGAAGGGCTAAGCACTTCCAGCTGCTGCTGGGCTGCTTGGCCAGCTATTGCTCATGGCAGTGTGGCACCAGGGTGGGGATAATCAGCCACGCTCCTGCTCTGAGCCCCAGCCCAGCAGTCCTGAGGCTCCACAGGGCTCCAAGTGCCACCTCCATCCACCTCAGCTCCTTCTCCATGATTAGAGACCCTCAAATCACTGCCCAAACTGTTCCCCTCTGCTCCCTGTGATGCCCAGGTGCCGCAGGCTCACCCTGCCTGTGCCAGCAGTGCCAGCAGTGCCAGCAGTGCCAGCAGAGCAGGCAGCCCGTGCCCGTGCCCGCGCCATCCAGGGTGCTCGGGAGGGGCAGAGGGAGTTCAGCTGGGGAGGACAAACTCCCTAAAAGGCTGGACACGCAGGCAGCTGAGGCTTTCCCAGGCAGCCATGAGTTCCTGGAAGATGGCTCCTGGTGCCAGAGAACAAGTCTTGGAGAGCTGCACGGGTGAACCTTCCTGAAAGGAGCTGTCCTGTGCCAGCTCTTGGCCCACCATGGGCTGTCCTGGGCTGGCTGCTGTTCCTGCATGTCCCCTGCTTGCTCCCACGATCCCTGCCATGAGCTCAGCTCCCAAAGGAGACACAGCTCTCGCCCAGGCTTTGCTATGGCAGATATGTGGCCCAGAATCTCTGTTGTCACTGTCCCGGTGCCTCTCTGGCCCTGTTCCCTGCCTGGGAGCCCGTGGCAGGCACAGGCTCGGGGACCTGCCAGCCAGGATGTCCTGTGGCTGATGTCACATAGCTTGGAGCCCTGTAGCTCCTTCTTGTGCCTTGTGCCCTCCCGGGCTCCCAGCAGCAAGGTGGGGTCTCACACCCTTCCTTCCAAGTGGGATCAGAGTAGGTGTCTCTTGTTTCAGCCTCCCCATGACCTGGGAGCAGTCCAGCTTGTCTCAGCCCCGCCACATGCTTGGGATGCCCAGTGTGAACCCTCCAGGAACCCATGCCATGGGCCAGAGACATCCCCAGTCCCACAGGGGCACTGAAAAGGCACCTACTCCCCACCTGAGACCTCCCATGGCAGTGACCAAGGTCTTGTTCCTTTGGGAACCGTGATGAATCCCCAGCCAGTGACCCGAGGCCATGTTAGAACTTCTGTCCCTTCCCTTGAGTGCTCCAGATCCTCCCACCCGACAACAGCAGCCACTCCAGCACACAGCCGGACAGAAGATGAGACAGTAGGCAGCCTGCAGGACCTCGGGGGATTTCACAGGGGCCTGTGGACAGTTCCAGTCTGGGTCTGTGCTTCCCAGGAGAGGGAGAGGACAAAGCAGCAGCACAGAGGTGGCAAATCCCATCCCCCAGGATCCCAGGGCCCCAGCCTCGGTCACCCCAGCATCCCTCTTGACACAGCCATGTCTCATTGCAGGCATAGGGGTGACACCTGCAGCCTGTCTTTGCCTTGGGGGCTTCCACTAGACAAAGTCCCCTCTTCCTGCACAGCCCCATGGCGCTCTGTAAGTGCAAAACCTTCTTGCAGCATCCCACTGTGCCCATTTCCTGACTCCAGCTCTCCGTGTCACCCGTGCCTGGCTCTCCTGAAGCCTCTTGACCCACCGTGTTCCTTGTTGTGCCTCTTGTTCTCCAGGGATGCTGATGACCTGGCTCCAAAACCATACTGCAGGGAGCTCTGCCGGCTGCTGTGCTGGCCCTCCAGCACCCCCTGTCCTGTCCCTTACAGCCCAAATGGTCCCTTATCACCTCCTCCTTCAGCCTTCCTCGCACTTGCCTTGTCCAAAAAAAAACCCAAATCCCACCTACCCCCCAAAACGAGCTTTGTTTTCTTTCCAGAGATGCCAAGTCCATCTGGTACAGTCTATCCCTGATAAACAGCCCTCCCTCGGGGCCTCTTGGGACCAGAAATAGCGCCAGGGCTGGACCTGCCCGAGCAAACATTCCTCCCTGCACACTCACGTCTGCTTCCCGCTGGCAGCGCGGCCATCCCGTAGAGCGGGGACCCCGGGGACCAGGGCCACCACGGCTCCTGCGGTCCCCTTCCCCGCCCAGGTAGATGCACATCCCTGCGGGCATTGCCCCGACCAGCGCTCCCCGGGGCACGGCTCTGCTGTTCCTGCAGCGAGGAGTCCCGATTTCTGCCAGCGTGTCCCTGAGTCCCGATAATCCCCGAGGGGCGGCCGGCAAAGCCCCTCTGATCCACGCCGGGCTGACCCGGCCGTTGCTCCGGGCTGGAATGTGCTGCTAATCCCCCTGGCCACCTCCCGGGAACGGTCACAGCTGCCCTGGGGAGACCCGACTTGGTCCTGGTGGGTCCCGGGAGAGACGGCGCCAGCGCTGGGATGTCTCCCTGCCCCGCGGGAAGGGGTGCTGGGTGGCCGCGGCTCCGCAGGACACCCGCAGGGTCCCTCCTGGAGCTCGGTGCCAGCCCAGCTGCCTGGCACTGGGACCTCTGGGGATCTACCGGTGCTCCGAGGAGGAGTTCTTTGTTTCCAGCCCTTGCACCGCTGCTCGGAGAAAAGCTGTTGCATGTCACACGACAGATGTTGCTCTCTGAATCCTGCTGGTCCTTCAAAGGATTTTCCATGACCTCTTAACCCCTTTATCTCGTGGAGGGTTCCAGCACTGACATCTGACCGCAGTGGGCTGTCTCTTCCCATATTCCTGCTGGGAAACAGCTTCCTGCCCGCCCTGCTGTACCTGTGACCTTCCCTCCCTGGCACTCCCCAGGGACTGAGTTTTCCCTCTGCTTCAAGAGGGGCTTCCCGGTGCAGTCAGTCCCACAAAGGATTGCAAACACTCCTCTGCAAATAAAGGCATGGAACCCTCAGGTACTGCCCATCAAAACACCTCTGTGGACATCACAAAGTGTCCCCTGTAGCTCCATGGCTCCCGATTCCCTCTGCCTCCCTCTATAATCAGTTTTGTGGCTCTTCCCAGAGCTTCCATCCAGCCCTCCCCTGTGATGGGTGGGAGCTGAGCCCAGCCCCCTGTGGGGGCACACCAGGACACTCACACCCTTCCTGCTTCTGCCCCAGCTCCTCTGTGTTGCTGTTGTGGGGGCTGTGATCACCTGCCAGACCCTCAAGCTGCATCCTGGCATGGAGTCCCAGGCTATGGAAGTGGGAATCTCGACCCTCAGCCTGCGAATATGGGGCCAGAGCCCCTGGTCCATACCCTGCTCCCGCCAAAGCGGCTTCACACATGGCTAGAAAAATGCTGCTGCTCCCAGGGCACAGTGGCTGCTCTCTCCTGCTGCAGCCTGTGCCATCTCCAGCCAACATTAATCAAGTTTTTTCAGCCATTAATCATTTCTAACATTAATCATGTTGTCCTCATGTTGAACAGTGAAGGACTGGGACTGCGGGAACTCTCTTGCAAGTGATGGGCCTCAGCTCAGCTGCTTCTGAGAGCTGTCAGCCAGCCAGAGCTCCATTCCTCTCCTCCCCATGTGTGCCATGTGGCTTTTGTATTGTTTAGTCTCTGATCGAAATCTGGGGCCGGATTGAATTACCTGTCCCACAAGAGCCCGGTGCATGGACACGAGCCCTGCCCGTGCGGTGACATCACGGAGCCGCCGTGTTCGCTGCAGCCCGTCCCGCGCCGCCATCGCGCTCGGCTCGCACACTTCCACCCGTGTCCCGTGGAACGGCGTCCCTGTGCAGGCCAACACCGTCCCTTTGCCTGGCCTGGGGCTGCCCGTGGCTGAAGTCGAGCTGGCAGGGCTGTGCCTTTGGAGAAACATGCTTGAGACGTGACCCTCATGCTGCAGGCAGAGCACCTGCATCTCCTGGCAGAAAAGGTCCAGCCTTGGAGGCATCCCTTGGGGTAGTTCTCCAGAACCCCACTAAGATTTGGTGAGAGGGGCTTCCTGGAGGGCTCCAGGAAGCCCCTTCCACCAGACCGGTCTGATTCACAGCAGGGCTGCTGCCAGCACTCGTTTGTGGTGTCGGTGGCTTTGTCTACCTGAGGCTTGAAAGCCTCCAGGACCGGAGCTCTCCCACCTCTCGTGCTTGTCCCCACACTGGGGCCCTTCCAGAGTCAACACTTCATCTTGGAACCAACACTCCAAATCTTGGCCACAAACTGCAGTCTCTGTTTTCCTACCAAAGGCAGGGAAAGCTTTCTCCTGTGCTGTGAAGCACTGTCGGCAGGGGATCCAGTCCCTGTTTCACTGCCACAGCCACATGTGGACCTCTCCTTTCGCATCAGAGGGAAGGATTTCTGCACGTAGTGATGCTCAGCACAGCTTTTCCACGCCTTTTACCCAAAGGTTGTCTGGGGAAGACTGTCATTCCTTTGGCAGAGGGACAGGGGAACAACTTTCTCCTACCAGGTCCCTCCAGTTCTCCCTGGGGATAGAGCTCCTGGAGCTGCTGGAGTTGCTGCATCCTGGCACCAACAGAGCACTCAGAGCAGCTGGGTCAAGGGAGATCCTCTCAGGGTCTGGTGCACAAACCAAGTCTCTTTTCACCCAAAAATCTGACATTTGGAGCCTTGGTTTTTCTGGGGCATGGAACAAACCCAGCACACAGTTTGTCCTCTCCACAGATTTTTTGGGAGGGTGTGGGCGCCTGGATCCGAAGCCGGCTGCCCTGACACCCAGGTCCAGGGAATTCCTGGGAACGCTGACTTCATGCTACTCCTCTTGCTGCTCTGTCCTCCAGCCAAAAGCCAGGCCAGCCATGGGAGCTGAGCTTCTCCTGGAGTGGCGAGTGGAGACCTGGGGCTCGCAGACTCCACGGCTCTTGGGCGGCTGCCCGTGCCCCAGGCAGCTGCTCTGGAGGCAGAGCTTTGCCAGGCAGCAGGTCTGGCAGCTTCTTGGCACTGTTCGACTGCAATCAAACTGTCTCCACAAAACATCTCCATGAGCCAGCACATTCCAATGGAAAAATGTCTTGTCTAAATGTTTCTGACCAACTCTCGTGCGGCGGCTTTCTCACTTTTCCTCCTGGCTGTGTTTCTGAAGGGAAAAAACACTTCAAAGGCACAGCCCTGGCTTGGGATGCTGTAGGTGTGACTGTGCTGTCTCAGCCCAGGTCCAGACTCTTCCCCTGGGGTCTGACGAGACAGAATAATCCTTACCAGTGCTAGGTGGCCCCAGGAGCCCACACTGGACAGGAGAGGAGCGTGGAGTGGGTGTCTCAGGAGTCAAAGGGCCTCCCCAGCCCTTCCTGCAGTGGGGTGAAGCCTGAGGAGCCCTGGGGCTGGGCTCAGTGTGTGCACATGGCCCCAGAGCTGAGGCAATGCTCGGCTGCAGGTGAGAGCCAGCCTTGAGGTGTGCTGGACGTATGGAGGACAAGATGCCCTGTGCACAGCCAGCCAAGTCCCAGCTCTGGGTGCCAGGGTCTTCTCTGGTGAGGGGTGCTTGTTGCCAGCCTCGCAGCTCCTCTGCATTCACATTAGAGAGGCTTGCAGTTTGTTCCTCTGCTGACAGCTCCTGATGGTCTTCAAACTCCTGCTGCTTTTTCAGATGTCCCTCAGCCCTGTTGTCACTCCTGGCACAGGCAGCAGAGCAGGACAGGGTGTCTGGGTGCCTGGAGGCGGCTGGAACAGGTGTCCCTCACCTCAGGGAGGGGTGATCCAGCCCACACCAACCAGCCCAGGGAGCAGGAGACAGCCAGGACTCTCCAAGGGCATGTCCCAGTCCTTTGGCACTGCCAGTGTGGGGTACCTAGGCAGGAGGGGAGACGTCCCACATGGAGGGCAGTTCCACCATCATCATGCAGCTGATCAGAGGGGAACACGGTCCTGTGGGGTACCCAGGCTCACTGGGAACATGAGGCTCACTGGGAACACAAAGCTCATCAGGAACGTGAGGCTCATCAGGAATGTGAGGCTCAGCTGGAATGTGAGGCTCAGCTGGAATGTGAGGCTCACCAGGAACACAGTGAGGCTCATTGGGAACTCCGTGAGGCTCACCAAGAGCATGAGGCTCACGGGGAGCACAGCAAGGCTGCCCAGGCACACGGGGCTCACCGTGAACATGTGCCTCACAGGGAACCTGTCAAGGCTCACTGGGAACACAGCGAGGTTCCCCGGGAACACAGGGCTCCCCATGGACACAGCGAGGTTCCCCGGGAACACAGGGCTCCCCATGAACACAGCGAGGTTCCCCGGGAACACAGGGCTCCCCACGAACACAGCGAGGCTGCCCAGGCACACAGGGCTCCCCATGGACACAGCGAGGGTCCCCCGGACGACAGGGGCCGCNGAACACAGGGCTCCCCATGGACACAGCGAGGTTCCCCGGGAACACAGGGCTCCCCATGAACACAGCGGGGTTCCCCGGGAACACAGGGCTCCCCACGAACACAGCGAGGCTGCCCAGGCACACGGGGCTCCCCGAGGACACGGTGTGAGCTCTCCCAGCGCGCGGGGCCGCATGTGGCTGGGGGGCGCAGGCGCAGGGTCCGGCCCGGAGCTGGCCAACATGTGGTTTGTGTTTGGAGCGTGTGTCTGCTGGTGCTGTGTCAGTGAGGTGCACTCGGCGCGCTGTGTGTTCACTCTGGCACGCTGGACTTGCTTGGCTGGCCGTGCCTGTGTGTCACCGGGCCTGTGCTCAGCACTGCGGGAGGCTTGTGCTCCGTGCCCACATGCCTGCGTGCTCCTTCTAGAGACCCACTTGAGGCTGAAAACCATCTTCCTCGTGTGAGTGCCACTCCCAGGACAGTGGTCTGGGCTCCCTCACTCCACAAGCCGGTCCTGGCCGGGACGTGTGAGGGGACAGGCGCTGCTCCGGTGCTCCCCACCGTGCCGCGTTGCCCAGGGAGCAGATCAAGTGTGAGGGTTTGGCTGCTGGTGAGCAGCTGAGCCCAGCAGACAGTCCTGCCCTCCCCAGCACCCTTTCTGCACGTGAGACCTGAGCAAAAACACCTGGAGCCAATTCCCAGCAGAAGCCACGGAAAAACAAGGCATCCAAGGCCTCACGTGGTGGCTGAGATAGCTTGCTCAGGAAGGGAGGGTGGTCCTGTGGGAGGGCTGCCTGGGCCGGGGATGTTTGGAACTGGACGAGGTGCAGCGAGGCTGCACTGGGGCATCTCGGCCCCACACCTGGGACTCGGACAGAAAGGCCCAGGCTGGCCATTGCGCATCCAGCTCGTGGCTTTATAGCGCTCTGGAGAGGCGGAAACACCGCCTCCGTGGTGGGGAAGCCACTTTCCAGCACTGGCGAAAGTTCAGCCATCCTGAGCCCAGGCTGAGGGAAGGCGAGGGGAGAGGAGGTGGAGATGCACTGGAGTAACCCTGGAAAAAGGCCCCCAGCTCTCCTGCAGCTGCACAGAGAGGGCAGCTGGGCCAAACCTTCCCGGCTCCCTGGGCTTGCGGCACGGTCAGGCAGCCCCGAGGTGTCAGGCAGCCCCGAGGTGTCAGGCAGCCCCGAGGTGTCAGCCAGCGAGGTGGCACAGGGACCACCTGCTTCTCCAGGGCCAGGAGAGGGGCACAGTGCGAGGACACTGGTGCAGGCTGACCTGTTGGGAGGAGCAAACCCTGCTGTGGCCAGAGCAACCAGGGCACTCACCAGCACCTCGTGCCTGGCTCAGGAGGGCAGATAGGGCTTTTGAATGGTGTGACATCTTCTGGGCTTCCCAGCCAGGTGTGGGTGGCATGGAGGTGTTCTCCCCCTGACTCAGACAGCAGGCAGGGAGCAAACTTGGCAGAGCATGGACCAACCATCCCAGCACAGCTCAGTGAGAGCAGGGACAAGCTCTGGAGGAGCACAGGGAGTGCCCGAGGAGCCGACTGCTGCACTTGCATAAAAACATGAGCAATGGTGAAAGCAGCAGGACGTGGGAGGGATGGTGGTGCAGAGCACTTCAGAAAGAGAAGGATGGAGAGAGTCTGGCAGTCAACATCCGACTTTTATTCCTAGTTAAATAACAAAGCACGTCGGATGAGAGAAAGTCATTAAGTGTCAAGAGTCAGATTTCAAGGAGCTCGGTGCCAGGTTTCCCAGCACTCAGCACCACAGCCCGGGCCAGGCTTTGCAAAAAGCCAGATCCCATTCGGAGCTTGCAGCAGGGCTGGCTGGAGCTCCCCGGGGACGTGTCTGGATGGATTTGTGAAGGAGATGAGTGCCCGACCTTCGTGGCTCTTCTCTGAAGTGCCTGATGGTGCTGGTCACTGCGGGAGTCCTCCCCAGCACTGCCCCTGCAAGGTGCACCTTGTGACAGCACTCCTGTCACCTGGAGGGCTGCAGTGGTTTCAGCCCCTCATCTGACAGGCTTTTCAAGCTGGAGACTGACAGATTGTGGGTTTTCAGCTTCCTGTGGGAACTTCTAACTGCATAATCATTGTGAACATCATGAAAAGCATTTTAATAGTCAAAGAATACCATCTGGATGTTCACAAACAAAGGCAGTATAAATCCACAACTGACAGCACTGAACTCAGTGCTTTTATAAGTATTTCCAAATTGTTTCCCAAATTATTTAAACAAGTCTTTCCTCTAATGAAACTCAGAAAAGAGCCTAACATAGGCAAACAGTCCAGACTGAACACAACAGAGTCTTTATACAGAGGGATTAGAGCTTGGGTCAGATGTAATCAAATGACATCCCCTGCATACGAATGCAGTCTGTGTTCAGAGATAGGAGGAATCCCAAACACTTCTGTAATGGGAGGAATAAATCTGGAAGTGCCACAGGGGAACTGGGGGAGAGGAGGGGAATAACTCAAAGCAGTTTTTGTGGGTGTGAAGGCCCTGCATGACGGTGCTGAGCACTGTGGGGATTGTTTGAGAGTGGACAAGAGGGATGCGCTGGGTCTGGTGGCAGCTGCCTTGATGTCCTTGCAGTAGGGGCCACCAGGAGGGGCATGGGAGGGATGCAGGAAGGGAAGATAGGGAGAGCTGCAGCCAGCCAGGCACAGCTTTGCAGGGACGAGAGAGGTGCTAACAACCTGGCTGGCTGCTGGCTCCAAGGTGATGTGCCAGGAGGAGAAGCTGGCAGGGCTGGCATAGCGTTCTCTCCAAAAGCAGGGATGATCCTCCCTTTCCAAGGGCTGAATGATGACTCTCAGGCTTTCCTGATGGTGACATTCCCAGGGCTGCTGCTTTCCTGGACAAGACCCCTGGAAGTCAGGCAGCAGTGCAGATCCTGACTCGGAGGCCTGACATCCTGGAGTGCACCTCTTGACAGCGCAGGGCAGTCACAGAGCCAAGGGCTTTGTTCAGCACGGGCCTCTGTGGAAAGGAACTGGGAATGGAAGCAGTGATCCAGAGCCAGTGGAGGCCACACTGACAGCAGAGCAACCCCAGACATGTTGGGGACAGTCCAAAGGAGGGTGTGAGGTGGCCACCAATGGGCAGGAATGGCCACCAGAGAGGAGATTTCAGCAGCAGCACCTGGACAGCTGCAGCTGGCACGTGGCTGTACCCTGAGGACAACAGGGCCTCTGTCATTCTCAGGCCCCTGGCCAGACTTTAGGTCCTGGCAGATGATCTAGAAACATCTGCTTTTGCTGGCTTTTCCCGATCCAGCTCTTGCAGCCATGGTTGAGGGCCCTCCAGCCAACAGAAGTCTTCGGGCTCTGGGTGAGGGGTCCCGAAACAGACCACGGCACGTGCCTGGAGATGTGCTCTTGTAAACACGGCAAAAATCTGTCTTGCCCTCCAGGCAGGAAGATCACCTCTCTGCTTGCTGGGGAAGCCTTGGTTGGAAAGTGGGCAGACCCCAACTCTGCCTCCTCCACATGACCTCGCAGCAGGGGACACCCTGCTGTCCCAGTTCCTGGATTTCATCTGAATTCACCTTGCCCTCTGGTGCCGGGCAGTCTTCTGAGTGAAAAAATCTCATGTTTATCTGTCACTGTGTCAGGTCAAGTTCTCAATGGAAATGGGTTTGGAAGCAAAGGAGCTGCTCTCAGAAGGAAGCAGGAAACAAAATCCGCTCTCTCCTCCATGAGGGGATGCCTGGTTGCGACAAGACACCTGCTGACAGCTGGATGCCTCTTCCGCCAGGTCCTCTCTGCTGGGATGAGCCTTTCCTCCTTGCCTCTGCTGCTCTGCCAGGAGGTCAGGGCTCAGGACCGGAGCACAGGAGGAGGACACGGCATGGGGTCACTTGTTTGTGCTGCCTCCTGTCTCCTGCTCTTCCCCACCGTGTGCCAGGGTTTGCTGCCTCCATGGAGCTTGGAGGCAGCTTCAAGAGCTTCGCAGATTTCCAGTGCTGTGCCTCGAGTTTCTCCTTGGAATCATGAATAGGACATGCCTTGTGCTCAGCCCATGGCTCCAGCGCCATCTCAGCATTGGACTGAGACCACGTTTGGTCTCTTTGGATGCATCAGAGAGATCCCAGCATGGAACAAAGTGTTTGCCCAGACGTGCTGCTGAGGGGCAGGCTGCCCCACACGGGACAGGCTGCCAGCCTGGGGGGTGCCATGTCCTCATGTGGCCCCTAGAGCATCACTTCTGTAGGTCCCAGCAGTGAGCCCGACAGCCGGATCTCTCCTGCCTGCATCAAGGGGACGAGTGCTGGTGCTGCCAGCGATGGGGTATGAGAGAAGCTGCCTGTTTCCTTCCAGTCACTTTGTTAACATGCCCCTAAACCCTCCTGCAGCCAGAAAAAGCATTAGTCACCCTTACAAAGTCAGGATGAGCCAACAGGAATAACAAGCGCCTTCGTCTAGAGCACATCCATGCCAGGCAAAATATTGTGGCCGAGACTGCTCTGTGCTTGTTCTGGGGAAGGGACAGAGGAACCTGCTCAGCCTGTGCAGAGGGCAGTGGTTGTGTCTAACACCCCAACACCTGGCCAGCTGTGGGAGGTGCTGGTGGTCACTGGAGCTGGCCCTGCCCAGGGCCTTCACGGGGCTGTAGACGGGGACTGACCTGGCAGAGGGGCTGGTGAAGGGATTTGGGGTGCAGTGAGATGAAGAAGGACTTGGGGAGGCAATGGGGTGACCTCCCTGCTCCTCAGGGGCTCTCTGGGTTAGCTTATGGCCAACCATGAGCTGGTGGATATTTCAGAGGGGACCACAGCTTCCTCCATCCCACCTCAGCCCCGTCCACGATGCCAAGACCCTCTCCCAGGAGAGAGAAGGGGCACCAGGCTGGCTACGAGGAGCCAGGCAGCCCATCCCTCTGGGAGACTCCTGCCCCATAGCACTGCCTGTCCGCCTGCTTCAGCATCACCTCCAAGAACCAGAGAAGCAGGGCAAGCCAGGAGCTGTATCCTGACCGACGAGGGGAGAGATGAAGGGAGATGTGAAGCCGACGAGTGGAAAAAGGAGAGCTGCGGGGATGTGGCCGGGCGCGGCTGACGGGGGTGGCTGCAGACGGTGTCGCAGCAACGTGCTGGCACGGAGAGGGGGCCAGGCCGGAGTCAAACATTGGGAACATTTCTACCAGACGGGACAATTACACACTGGAGCTGCTTGCCAGTGAGGCCCCATCACGAGTGGAACGGATCCCATAAGATACTTCTAAGTTTAGAGTAAAGGAGCCCTCTCCAACAGGGGAGGATGCGAGACTGCCGCGCTCAGTCCCGCCCGCCGCCGCCAAACCACACTACCCGGAGGAGCACTCACGAACTGCTCTTGCAACACTTGAGCTACGGCTGAGACACACATTCCAGCCGAACCCCCTGTTTGCAGTTGTTTATACATCGCTCAAAAAATATCCTTTTGGACTGAATTTATCCGTGCTTGATCTCAGCCCAAAAAAACAAAGAATTATTTGGGGATGGTTTGAGGAAAATCTGTTCGGCTGTTTCTGTGTTATGTAAGCATCAGAATAAATATGTTTTCCTATTTTCAAACATTTTTCTCATTCTTACTAGCTGTCAGATATCTCAAAATCAGCTTCATGATTTGGAGGAGTTGTACTTAGCCCATGCCTGGCTCTCGGTGAGGGAGCAGCCTGTTCCTCAGCCAGACAAGCTCTCCTCAGGAGTGAGAAAACCAGGAGGGACTGCAGCTCTTACACGTGGTGCTCGAAGTCCTTAAAGGTGATCTCCGGGGGCATTGGATCACAGCTGGGCATTTTCCAAGGGTGTTTGACAAGAAGGGATTGGCCAGTGCCAAATGAGAGTTAAATAAACGGGTATTGAACAAGGCTGTGGAAAAGAGCCATCAGTTTTTGTGTGAAGGGGAGGTGAGTGCTGTGCACAGACCATGCAGCAAGAGGAGGGCTCAGCTTGTCTCACCACCCACCTCCCATCTCCAGGGGAGCTCGTACTGTCAGGTTGTGCTGGAGCTGCTCCTGGCATGTTTTTGTGCTGTGCCCATGCTCGCTGGTTTTGGTGGATGGTGCTTTTGGGAGAGCAGAAGTGAAGGAGAAGAGCTCGCAGCCTTGGAGACACTCTTTGACTCCAAGATCGTGCCCAGATGCAGAGGGGTGATGGGTGATGGGCACTGCAGGAGGAAGGCCAGGCCTTGCTGATGTGGATGAGTCAGATGTTGGGAAGACTTTGAGCCAGCCTCATTGGAGTGGGGCAGAGCTGTTGGACGTGACCACAGGAATATCCTTGAAATCCAGCTCCAAGGCTGGAGAAGATCATTGTCCAAGTTTCAGGAGTTCTCACCAAGCCAGTGGAGAGGTGACCTTGACCCAGGCTCTTTTCATCTCTGGAGGAACGGAGGAAGAGACAACGTTCATCCCACTGTGTGCCCCAAGGAATGAGGATCTCCAAGACATTTGGGTCTTGCTGCTCCCCAGTGCAAAGAGGAGTTAAATACCTGAATGCCTGGCAGGGTCTGGGATGTCATTCCTCACCCAGCACCTACAGAAACCCCGGGAAGTCTGTCCAAGTGCTGGTTCTTAGGGCAGTTGTTCAAGGAATGACATTCAAGCAACTGCAGACAAGGTGCTGCAATGAACCCCGAGTGCCAGGAACAGGCACTTCAGCATCCTGTCAGTGTTCTGTGGAGAAACCATGGGAAATATGAGAGGGATCATTGTGAGCCGGAGATGGGAAATTTTCAAGAGGATCAAGAAGCTGATAAAAATGCCTGAAGCACAGAAGGAGTTAAATTAAAGTCCTCCAGCCGAATTAGAGGCTGCTTCAACATCTGTACATGTCACAAAGGGCTCACAAAATTTTAATGAAGAAAGAGGGCGGGAACAGGAATCACTTTAGGCCCGTCAGCAGGGAAAAGATTTTGAAACTATGAGCAGGGAAAAAAATTATATCAGGGGAATTCCAGAAACATCTTGATTTTGACTGAAGTCCCCAGCCTGGGTTCTGGAGAAGCAGGAAATGCATCCATAGGCAAGGGGACATCTCAGTGCCTCCAAGGGAAGACCATGAGCATCCCGGAGCTACTGTGAGCCCGAGGTGGCTCCTTGGAGCCGTGGCATCGTTTGGATCCAGAAGATCCCCTGAAACCTTCCAGCACCTCCAGTTTGGTTACCCCGGTGAGAAACCACATCTCCAGGGCCCTGGGACAGGACAAGTGATTTAACTGGAGAAGGAGTATTGAACACTGGCCTGGACTGAAATGGAATCTTAACCTCTGCCTCCTCCCTCATTCCATTGGAAGATCCTGTCGACAGCTTCAAGGACAGAGAAGGATGAGTGAGCACCCCCAGATTTGCTTTGGGACAGCACCTGGAAACCCAACCATGTCCTTTTGACAGTTCAGCTTAACCAGGGTGACTCTGTGATGAAGCAGAGAAGCAGTGCTTCCATGATCCATCCCACGAGCAGGGAGAAATCCATCCTTAAGCCATCCCAGATGTTTGCAAAGCAGACGTGGGTCTCGGTCCTGAGGTAGCAGAAGGAAAAGCGCTGGAACAAAATGAGACATTAAAAAAGAAACTGCCAGATCCACGTGGTGGAGCTGAGACAGCTCGGGGAGACCAGGAATGCAGCAGCTGCTCTGTCTGCTGGAGCAGACAATTTAACATGGAAGCTACTGCTTTCCAGAAGTCTGGAGTGAAGCAAATGTTGTACTGGTCTGCAAAAACAGCAGCAGCAATGATCCTGGGAATAGTCCGGCAGCTTTTGTGCAGGAAAACGCGCTGGAAGGAACAATCGAGGTTCAGAGTGAGCCTCTCAAAGGCACCTTGAGGCCCCACTGTCTTTGACAAGCTGGATGGGTGGGACAGTGGGAAAGGCATGAGGATCAATAGAGAGAGAAAGGTAGCAGGTCCTGAGACTGGGATGGAGCAACCCATGGGCCAGGAGAGCCTGGAGAACAACCAGCACAGGTGTGTGAGCTCTGCAGCCCAGAACATGCAGACAGGGAAGGGAAACTCACCAGGAATCAGTGAAAAAGTGAGCTTCTCCAGCGAGAAGAGCCAATTGGTGTGCTGTGGTAGCCAGTTAGGTGTGCTGTGGTAGCCAACTGGTGTGCTGTGGTAGCCAATTGGTGTGCTGTGGTAGCCAAAGCATGGCCAACATCTGCAGGGAAGATGTGTAAGAAGAGACAGAGAAGTGAGGTGGTTCTGCCTGGAGGAGAGAGGAGGAAAGGGGGATCTGATTGTGTTTTCCTCTGCCTAAAGGGAAGCTGTAGAGAAGACAGAGCCAGACTTCCTCAGGAGTGAGGAATAAGGGGAAAATAGGCAACAAGCAGGAGTTGCAAGTAAGGAAGGACACAAAAAGTGTGTGCAGCCCTGGCACAGGGGCCAGGTCGGTTTGCTCATGGACAAGGCCTTGAGCCAATGGATTCAGCTTTAGAATCAGACCTGCTCTGACCACAGCTGACTGGAGACTTTGGATGTTTCTCCAAAAATCAGTTATTCCAAGAAGATCAAGGAAAATCACTTTCCTCAGCCTGTAACACAGCCTTGAGCGGGCTGGCAGAGCCACATATGGGAAACACTGCAGTGGGTTCCCTCTGCTTTAGGGTGGGATTGTGCTGCCACTGGAGAGCACTCAAAATTTCCCTCCAGCTCTGGACAAGCGTGTCTGTGTTTGATGAAGGTGGGACAGCAAATGATCTGCTCCCTCTACACCGTGGTGGGCTCCTGATTGTGAGGAACGTCAGAGCCCCAGGTTCTGGGATGCCCACAGTGGTGCTGCCATCCCATGGTTAAATCCCCCAAAGCAGTCGCAGTGGGAGTTTCAGGAGATGCTCCATGCCAGGAAGAAGAAGGAAGGACATGGTCCCCTGGCTTGCTGTGCTCAGTGTGTGCTCAGTGTCTCTCAGGGAGAGCTCTGGCAGAGCCTGAGGAGCTCTTGGCACCTCTGGGCAGCACAGAACAACCTCTCCACTGAAGCACAAGGCCTCTTTCCCATGTTCAGATTTCTCACTTCTAGGACAAGGTTTCCATGCCATCACCTTTCCCTTGCAAGCCTGGACAGGAGCAGATGTGTCCCTGGGCACCCAGCACAGCACAGCAGCCACTGACCTGACCAGGCTGTGCTGGGGACATCCTCGCTCCCCTTCAGACACCGGGATGGCCCCAAACCCTCACAGACATCTCACATGTTAACTGTTGCTGGCCTTATCTCCAGCATCAAAACCATATTTTTCTTCTCATTCCAGGAAGGACAAGTTTTAATAGGCCTGGAATTGGAAACAGCTCCCTTTGCTTTCCATGCTTTCCACCCAGTTTTCATGTGGGGAGCTGTTTGCCACAATTATGCAAGCAGAGGCAGAGGGCTGGGGTGACAGCCCTGGCCTGGGGACACAGCAGAGGAGGGCTGGAAATGGGTCAGGGATGTGCTGGCAGGAGTGGTGGCACTCTGGGGGTGTCCTCCCTTTGCACAGAGTCCCTTGCCCACGCTGGGGTGACGATGGGGCAGCAAGAGGCACAGGGAGGACCCTCAAAGCCACGTGGGAACACAGCCTGGTCAGGAACGCCCAGAGTTGATGGTGGGGGGAGAGGCTGCCGGGGTGAGATGTGAAAAAGAGGCAATGGAGACAAACTGTGACATCCTGTGACAAAACCCAGCTCACACTGGGATGAAGATGAGGGTTCAATACAGGAGGACAGGGATCCTGTGGTGTGGCAGCAGGTGGAGGGGACAATGAAGTGCATGACAACCATGGAAAACTGTCCTGGCTTTACAGGGAGAGCAGTGTCCGTGGCTGAAAGCTTCCTGAGCACACGGCTGGGCTTGGCGCAGGAAGAAATGAAAGTTAACAACTCGTGGATAATGATGAGGAAAAGCAAGTCCATCATTCCTTGGTGTCACTGAGCTTTTCTTTAAGGAAATGTCCAGGCAAGAAGAGGTGGCTCTTGTGGAGACTACTGAGTGGTGAAGTGGAAGGGAGCTTGGGACCACCCTGGTCCCACAGGGCAGAACTGGATGTGATCAAGGGACACACTGACCCCTGCCCCAACCTTGGAGTGGGCTCTGAAACCCCCACAGGTGACAGGTCCCACTGGTGACAAGAACAACCTGTGCTGGCCAGCCCCCGCTTGTGCAGCCCAGCCTGCTCTGTCTCACTTGCCAGAGGAGCCCAGTGCTGACCCCTGCTCATGGCACCACTCTGGCCTGCCTAGTGACACCTGCTCCATCTGCCCAGCCCTGCCCAGAGCGTGGCAATGTCCCAGCTGTGCAGGGACCTCCTCCTTTCAGACACATTTTCCATCCATCTCTCCCCCTGAGGTACTCCACAGGCAGAGCTCCCCACAGTTCTCCCCTAACTGCTTCCCTTCACACCCCCATTGCTGGTGTGCTCTGTGCGGGGGGGTCCTGCCCCTCCTGCATCCTGCCCCCCCAGCCTTGTTGCTGTGGCCTCAGGCTGCAGCCAGCTCTGCTGGAGTGGTGGCTCTTCACTGGTGGATGTGTTCCAAGGGCTGCTTCTGGAGGATCTCAGTCCCTCCTGCCTTGGGCCGGGTTTCTCCCAGTGGTTCACGTGTTGTTCCAGGGAAGGCTTTGTGATGTTATCCCAATCTCCTGAGCAGGACGCTGCTTGTGTGACATCCCCCTGGAGCTGGCAGATGAACCGGGGAGGACATGGAGGGGCAGGATGGGCCAAAGCCCCTGTGGGCTCTTTGCCTGTGATTTTGGCTTTCTGGGTTGCATCCACAGAGCTCGTTGCAGACTGGGCCAGGCTGACCCCATGCTCTGAGTGGGCTGCTGGTCCCCTGGGTGTGACAGCCAGCCCCTGTGTGACAGTCAGGGGGCTGTGTGACAGCCAGGGGGCTGTGTGACAGCCAGCCCCTGTGTGACAGTCAGGGGGCTGTGTGACAGCCAGGGGGCTGTGTGACAGTCAGGGAGCTGTGTGACAGCCAGCCCCTGTGTGACAGCCAGGGGGCTGTGTGACAGTCAGGGAGCTGTGTGACAGCCAGGGGGCTGTGTGACAGTCAGGGAGCTGTGACACGGTTGCTCCCTTGCTCCAGGGAACAGAGAGGGGCTGTGTTGGCAGCAGGAACTGAGCCCCATTAGCACAGCCTGTGAGATCTGTGAGACTCTGTGTGGCTGAATCAGGATTTTGGAGCAACCCCCCCATTACACACACACACACACACACACACACACATCCTCCCTCCACCTTCAGTGCACCCAGGGTTGTGTACTCTTATCCTGAATCCGTCACAGTGACTCCCTGCCAGTCCCTCCGGCCAGCTCTGCTCCGGTGAGGGCTCCTGCACGGGAGGAGAGAGGAGAGAGCAGCCTGTGCCAGGGCAGGACTTTGTGCACAGCCTTGTGGGGACCATCTGGGACCTGCCAAGCTTCCCCTTCACTCCTGCCCCGGGCAGTGTTCCCAGCTCGGTGCTCAGGGCCACCAGCCCAGGAGGTTTTGGAGGTTCCAGGCTCGCGGAGGGTCTGAGGAAGCTGATGGCGACAGTGCTGGGGAGACGTCCTGGACAGTGGGGTAGTGCTCGTGGGTCAGCTGAAGGAAAGGGCAGTGGGATGATGATCCTGGTTGATGCTGGTGCATCCTGGACCTGCAGGGACCAGCAGACAGGGTGACCCCAACCAGTGGCCTCATGTGCTCAGTCCTGGCCTGGGGAGGTGAGCACAGCTTGGAGGACACTGAGGAACAGCCAGAGTTCTTGGCAGCCCTAGTGCAGCCAGAACAATGGCTGATGTCATTTTTATTTAAGAGGGAGAAGGGAAAAAAAATTGTGACCAGAGGACCGTAGCCCTGGGAGAGACAGAGTTTATTTTTCCTGCCTGTAGCTTTCTCTCGTGCTCCCCCCAGCCCTGGCCGTGGCACAGCACATTCCTTTGCTGTGATCTCCTCCCTCCCATGCAACAGCACATCCCTCCTGCCCTGCCTGCTCCCTTCTGCTCTGGCCACTCTGGCCTGGCTGGCGTGGAGGGGACAGTGGCCACCCCTCCCCTGTGCCTGTGCACTGCTGGACACTCTGCTTTCACCTTTGCTGGAGCTCAGGCTCAGATACTGTGTCCCTGTGCTGCCTGCTCATGTCCAGCTCCACCCCGGGCACAGGTGGCTGTCCAGGTGCTGGCTCTCCATCCCAGGACAGTGTCCAGGAGGGATGGTGGAGCCTCACCCTCTGCTGCCTCCATGGTACAAGCACTGAACCCATGGCAGCCCCACTGACCCTTCCAGGGGGGCTTCCCACACTCTGGTGGGCTCGGGGAGCATGGGGTGCCAAGCAGGGCTTGTCTTCCCCTCTCTGGGTGGAGCAAGACCAGCCTGGGCCTGGGGTCATGCATTTGGATCCCAAACAGTCAGGAAGGAAGGTGTCTGCCAAGCCCTGCGAGCAGTGGGGAGCTGAGCTAACGCCTCGCAGGGCTGAGTTCAAGGGGCTGGCACAGCTCCCAGTGCTGGGGCCACTCTGGGCAGGGCAGGTCACCCCAGAGGCCTGGGCAGCCGTGGGTGCTGCAGCCCTTCACCCCGGGGTCATTGTCCACTCTGGCCAGTGCTGGTGTGGGGTGACAGGGTCAGGCTGTGGGTGCTGGTGACCAGAGCATCCGGCACCTCAGCACTGCCAGCCCTTGTGCTCCCGCGAGCCTCAGAGGGCTTTGTTGGGGCTGCTGGGAGCCCAGACACAGGCCTAGCTGCCTGTTTTGTAGCATCTTCCCAGTGCAACCAGACCAAATGAGAAGTTACCTTCCCTCAGGACATCCCCCATTGCTCAGCCCTGCACCTCTTGCACGACTCTGTCCCGTGCCCAAGCACAGAGGAGACCAGCAGCACCCGTGGGCCACCCCAGGATGTCTGAGAGCTGGGAAAGCTCCTTCCTCCTGGATTTTTACCCGTGCCAGCACTGCCTTGCTCCTTCTCAAGCTGTGGAACACAGAGGGGAGTTCTGGGGCCTCTGGTGAGGGCTCTGGGGGGCATTGCAGGGCTCTGGGTCTGGGCAGGGCTCTGGGGGCTGGACCAGACCAAAGGGTGCCCCATCTCCTGCCAGACTGGGCTAAACCAGGGTTAACCAGAGGGGCGGCTGGGAGCTGCCACATGCCAAGAATGTTTCCAGACTGGGGAAGGGCTGGACATGAATCACCCGGTGCCTCTGCCAGACGCTGTGTGCAGGCTGGGCTCTGCACTGTGCTGTCCTGCAGCGAGTCTGGGGACCCAGTGCAGAGCAGGGCTCCACCAGCACCACCAGCATCACCTGCTCAGGTGGCTCCAGCCTGGTTTTGTGGCTCCTGGGGAGTCCCAGCTGCATGTGGCAGCCCTGTGTGTGCACTGCTTGTTTGGGAAGGCCACGTGCAGATATTGCTGCAGCCATGGACACGGTCCTCCCACGCTGCTCCAGCCCTTTGTCTACGTCTCTTGTGGGAGCCTGGATTTTCACAAGTTGTAACTCAGCCTCTGGAGATCTCCAGGTCTGTACCAAGGTACCATGACTGGCACCAGGCTCCTGCTCAGCCCAGTGCTGGCTCTCTCACTGGGCAGCTTGTCTGACTGCCCACCCCAGCCCAGTGCCCGCCAGTGTGGGGGATGCTCTTCCTCCTCCTCTGATGGACACCAGCATGGTCCTGCTGTGATCCCAGGGAAACCCAGAAGCTCAGGAGGTGGGGACCTGCAGCCTCCCCACACTCAACAGGAGACCCATTGGTGGGGAAAGGCTTGGCAGCCTGGGGAGCTCCTGTCCATGCCCAGCATTGCTGGGATCCTGCACTGGCTGCCCTGGAATGTGGATGGACAGTCCCACATCCAAAGGCACCCACAGCCCTTGGTGCATCCCATATCCAAACCAGAGCTGCAGCCTTGGGAAGACAGGCAGTCCGTGCTGCTGGAATGCAACGGCAGCACTGGGGCAGCCAGAGTCTCCTCACAACTTCTGTCCCTTGCAGATCCTTCAGAGCAACAGCGAGAGGGGACTGGGGCTAAGAATGAGGTAACCTTGGACTTCTGGGCAGCCAGGAGCCCCCCAGCACGGTCCCTGCAGCAGCTCCTGGTGCACAGATGTCTCTAATTCACCTGCTCACCATGTGCAGGGAAAGCGTCTGAGCACCAGGCTGGCCACAGGGACATCTGTGAGGCAGCGGCTGAATGGAGAGAGCAGGAAAAACACAGGGAAGAAGGGCAGCACCCCAAACTGCTTCGGGCTAAAATCCTGATAACTCCTTTCATTCAGAACCTCGCAATTTCCATCTGGAAATAAAGAGGTTTCCACATTCACTTCCTCCTTGCTGGAGCTGGAAAGGCTGTCCCAGTGCAGGGGGCTGGGGAGGGGGTCCCTGCCCGTGGCGCAGGGATGTTCCCTTTGGAAGCAGCATCATTCCCTGCTGCACCAGGAGCGAGCAGGACACGTGTTCCAAGCTTGTGCAAATGCACCAGGCCTGACCTCGCTCCAAGGTTTCTGGTCAAGGACGTGATCCCTAAGGCAGTGGTTTTCCCTTGCTTTCCCAACGCTTTCCAAACAAGCACATCTGAAAGCCTGGACTCAAGGGTTTCAAGGAGCTGTGCTGAGCATGACACGCGGCCAGGGACCCGCTCAGAGGCTCAAGAAATAAACAATAAAGGGAGCAGAACTCGGAACATCTGGCGGAAAGTAGGAGCATGTTCCACAGTCTGGGTGTCTGAAGGATAAATGGGGCTGGACCGAGTCACAGCTCCTTTCTTGTCCACGTTGGGAGCAGGGCAAGCATATTTATGGGCTTCAGTGGTGCTGTGACTGCAACGTCTTGGCACTTCTCCTTCCCAGGCTTCGAGGGGAATAGGAACACATGTGTGAAAAACATGTGCTGGGGCACAACAGGCTGGCCCAAATGGCAGCAGACACAGGGAGGGAGGAGCTCTGGGGACAAGCTCAGCTCGTACCCACAAATGTGCTGGGGTACGTCCCCCTGTGCTGGGGGATAGTGAGAAGCTGTGAGCCTTGGAGACATGCAGCCACCTGGAGAACACAGAAATCGGGCAACAAGGAGCCTGGCAAGCAAGGCTTCCCTGGAGGTGGGTATGGAATACGTGCTCCTGACCAGGGAAGCTGAACTGAGCTTCCCAGTGCTGTGCCCCATAGCTGGGTCCTGCACCTTCCTTGTTTTCATGGGTCTGGATGAAGCAAAAATTAAATAAAACCAAATCAAGTCCTCAAGGATCTGTATCCAAGGAGGAGAACATGGGCTCTGGCATGGAAATCTGTAAGCCAGTGGTTCTGGTGATCCCTGCCTCGGAATTAAAAGGATGAGTGGCCCCACTGGTTTCACTTAGGGAGGAGTGAGCACTTAAGTGCTTTGCTGGATGAAGGCCGAGGAGAGGGAAGGGCTGGACTCCAAGTGGAGCTGGGCAGGAAGGAGCCTACGCACTCTGCTGCAATGGTTGGGATTTGCAGCCTGGACACAGGGAAGCAGGGCAGGCAGAGTGGGGAAATCCAGTTCTGGAGAACCAGGCAGGGCAGGAGCTGGAGCAGCATCTTGGGCAGCCCAGCTGGTGTTCCTGGGATGGGCTGGGATGGGCTGGGATGGGCTGGGGAGCACTGGCTCTGCAGAACAATGGTCTTGTCATGGGGCTATGGCGAAGCCTCAGCTCTGTGAGTGCCGGCACTGTGCAGAGGGGAACAGCTGGGTGCCCTTGGCCTTGGCAGTGACACTGACCCGTGCCCAGCGGTGGCACTGACCCGTGCCCAGCCATGGCACTGACCCGTGCCCAGCAGTGACACTGACCCGTGCCCAGCAGTGGCACTGACCCGTGCCCAGCGGTGGCACTGACCCGTGCCCAGCCATGGCACTGACCCATGCCCAGCACTGACACTGACCTGTGCCCAGCATTGACACTGACCCGTGCCCAGCGGTGGCACTGACCCGTGTCCAGCACTGACACTGACCCGTGCCCAGCACTGACACTGACCCGTGCCCAGCGGTGGCACTGACCCGTGCCCAGCACTGACACTGACCCGTGCCCAGCACTGACACTGACCCGTGTCCAGCAGTGGCACTGACCCGTGCCCAGCACTGACACTGACCCGTGCCCAGCAGTGACACTGACCCGTGCCCAGCCATGGCACTGACCCGTGCCCAGCAGTGCTCATCCCCAGGTGAGCCTGGAGTTGAGGTCCTGGGCTGAGGAAAGGAGAAGGAGGAGGAGGCAGCACTGCCTGGGGAAGGGACAGTGAGCTGTGGGTCAGGGTGAAGGAATATGATCCGGAGTTTGCTGAGCTGGGGCCAGGCCATGATCAGGTGCTTTGGAAGTCACCCCATCCCTGCACCCTGAATGCTCCTTGGAGCCTCAGGAGATGCACCTGGAGTAACACCCCTGTGTCCCAACCCCAGCTCTGGGGCAGGGCTCTCACACCCCTCTCACAGCCCAGGGATGCTCTCTGCTGAGCCTGTCCTGGCAGGAGCACTGACCCCTTCCCAATGTCCCCTACCCAGACCCCAGCACGCCCCCAGCTGCCCCATGGCCATGGTCACAGCCAGGCCAGGCAGGAGATGCCATGGCTGGCTCAGCCCTGTGCCTGCACTCCCTGGGAGCCTGGAACCCTCCTCCTGAACCCCAGCTCTGCTCATGTGGGCCAGGAGAGGCCAAAGCACAGCCACGGCAGGGCTGGGGACAGGCAGGATGCTGGGCTGGCTGCTCCCAGAGGGAGTCACCAGGATTGTCCCTGTGGAAGTGCAGCGAGTGCCCAAAACCATGGAGAGCTCCTCCACAAGAGGTCCACGAGCTCCTGAGTCCTCTTCAGGAGGGACATTGGCTGTGCCTGGACACTGCCCACGGAGAGCTGGACTAGAGCTCCACTGACACATCCACCTTGGCAGGCACCAGGACAGCCGAGCCCTGGACAGCCCCAGGGCTAAGGGATGTGGACAGGGAGGAGGGAACGGCTTCCCTGCAGCTGGGACTTGGCAGAGGTGAGGTCTCATGCCTGCTGCTGATGCTCAGATATCATCTCTGGTGATTTACGGCTGGAGCACGCAAGCGCTGCCTTGGGAAGATCCTCATAAATAGCTCTGGCGTGGCAGAGGGCTGCTGGATAATGGAAAATCGTGGGATCAGCCCCTGTCACGGCTCTGTGCAGTGTCTGATGTTAACCCCGTCAGGACAGCAGGGAGGGGCACACAGCTCCAACCCTTCCCTGTGGAGTCAGGGCCTTTGGCACCCCGTGCCAGGGCTCACACCCCATCCTGCTCAGCTCTGCTGCTCATGCCGTAGGTGCTGCCTTTCTTATCCTGCACTGCCATGTCCCCCTCTTTCCAGCCCCCTGGATTTTGCAGTGAAGTGGAATAATTTTTGTCGGGAGGCTCTGCCACCTGTTACCAAATCTCGTTGAATCCTGGCTTCAGAGGAACTGGCTTTCCCTCAAAAACCAGACAGAAATCATGGGATGGGTTGGTTGGAAGAGACCATAAAACCCAGCCGGTCCCACTCCCTGCCATGGGCAGGGACACCTTCCATTACTGCAGGGTGCTCCAAGCCCCAATGTCCAACCTGGCCTTGGAGTGACTGCCAGTCACTGTGTTTATCCTGTTAGTCCTTCTTGAGAGCTTTCTGCTTCGAAGGTCATCTCCTCCTGCCTTCTGCCACCGAGGCGGGATCGTCCTTTGCAGGACTTGCACAGGAGCTGGGTCTCTCCGCCCAGCTCCCCATGACCTCCCTGTGACACCTCCGCAGGCTGATCCTGTCCCTGCACACCCTGGCCAGGGCTCATCCCGGTGTTCCCAGCCTTGGCATGGGCATGGACCTTCACCTGAGTTCCTGCTCGTGCTGGGGAGCCCCGGGGAGATCCCATCACAGCTGGGCCAGAGCAAAAATGGGAGCTCTGAGCAGTGGAGAAACCATCAGCCTTCCCTGCACTCCTCGGAGCAGCCCTGCTCACCCCTCGCAGACATCCTGCCCTCCCAGCAAGGCCCCGTGACTGGTGGCACTGACTGGGCTGTGCTGGCAGCGAGAGGAAGCCCGGGGAGGGGCACAGGGCACATCTCCTCTTGGCAAGGGGGACCCCGTGCCCACTGGGCAGGTGCCCGGGCAGCCGGGCTGGGCTGTCGGCGCTAGCTCTGGTGCTCGAGGACGAACAGATGGGATCCATTAGCAGAGATTATTTAGATATCTCCAAAGGGCTCCGTCTCAACCCATTAAACTTAGACAAGCAGACATAATGAGGGCTTAACACGCCGTCGGTGACTGGCTTGCACAGTTCCGCACCAGCGGAGCACTCAGGGACAGCGGCAAGGGCGGACCCGCCAGATCCCGGGCTCCGCTGGTGTCCGCATGGCCCCAGCCCCCAGGTGCAGGTCTCCTCTGGTCCCCCAAGCTCACCTCCACTCCTGTGCGGCTCAAGTGCATCGGGATGGGGGGACGGCGACCCTGGATGGGCTTCCCTGCTCCAGCCCCACCCCTGCTCCCTCTGGCATCGCCCGGAGTTTCACGGGGAGGCCAGCGCTGTCCCCGTGCTCTGGCACAGGGCTGACAGTGCGGGCTGTGCACGTTCCCAGTGCTGATCCCGGGAGCTGCCAGTGGCCCTGGCTGTCTCGGAGCCCCTCAGCCCCGGCAGCCCCCTCCTCCATCGCCCCCCGACAGGCCCAGATGGCTCCGAGTGCCGGAGCCGAGGAGAGGCGGCTGCTGCCGCGCCGTGCCATTTCCAGCGCCTCCATCCCGGCACGATGGCTACACCCCGCCCGCCGGCATTCTCAGCGGAGCCAGGATGGTGCCGTGGAAGCCAGAGAGCTCTTGAAGCCCCGGGGCTGCTCAGCTGTGTCCCCTCCGGGTCCCCACTGCCACTGTCCCTGCTTAAGGGGCTCGTTTCTGCTCCTTCGCTCTCCCACGGGCATGTCCTGTGCTGTGGGAATGCTGTGCTCCACAGGGAGGTCTCCCGTGGCAGAGAGGGATCTCTGCCCTCTTCCATGGAGGGTTTGGAGAATGGCCCAGGAGATGGAAGGAGGGCAGGACATTCCCTGGGGATTCCCGCAGAGGAGTGGATTTGTCTTCATTAACTCTGGAACTCAGAGCAGCCTTTAATCTAAGAGCAATTTGCAAACATCAGAGGAAAAAGGCTGGAAGCGATTGGATGGAGACCCACCTCAGCACCAGGACAAATTCCAGTGGCAGAGGTATCCCTTGAACCAGGACACTGCAGGAGCTGGTGCATCCCTGGACACGTTCAGCTGGAGCAGCCTGGGACAGTGGCAGGTGTCCCTGTCCATGGCAGGGACTGGGTGGGCTTTAAGGTCCTTGCAACCCAAACCGCTCGGTGACGGTGATTCCTACTCCCAGCACAGAGTCCTGGGCTACCCAAACCCAGGAGGGCACAGCTCCTGTCCCCCAGATGCCACAGGGAGTTACTCCCCCAGGGTCCTGCCCGGTGCTCCCCGTTCCCGGTGTCTGCCAACCCTGGAGAGCTGTTTCCCACCAGCATGTGCCTTCTGCTGGCCCTCAGCGGAGTTTGCGGGGCTCCCCAGATTTTAGTGGGGAAGGTTTTGGAAGCAGCTCAGGTTTCCCAGCCTCTCAAGGTGAGGGCTGCAGTTTCAAGGCGCTCTCCAGGAATCCAGCAGTGCCGAACGGGATCCGGATGGGATGGCTCAGGTATCTGAAGGTATGTCAAGCCTCCACTCAAGCGTTTGACGGTGTTTTCCATGACCTCATTAGGCTGAGGCTCATTAGCCTGCTCTCCGCCCGAAACTGGAGCTCCTCCCAGGGAATTCGGGGCCGTTCTTTGTCGCCAGCACAGTAGGGGGGTCACGGCTCGGAGTGCAGCTCTTTATGTGCCATGACATGGCTGGGCGCTGCAGTCTCTAATAATGCTATTTCTGGATCGCAGCGATGCTAATTGAGAGCTAGTGTGTCATTAATTATACAAATGACTTGATGCCAGCGCTGGATTGTGTCTCTAATTTCTGGAACTACTGTCCTCGTTTGTTTGGTTTGACAGCTTCTAGCACTCGAGGTCTTGCATTATTTGACATTTTCCTCCACAGCCACGGTGATTCCGGGGCGGGGGTGCCTGGGCGTGTGTGTCCCTTATCCTGATGCCAAGCAGAGCCAGCCTGGGATGCCTGGAAGGGCTCCTGTCCGTGACCTCTCCTCCCACGCTGCCAGGACACGCGGCATGGTCAGGCTGGGGTTCCACCTGGGCAGGGGCTCTGCTGCCACAGAGCACTGTGCCCGTGCCAGGGGACGCATCCTCCTGCCGCTCCCTCCTCCCTCGAGGCTCCTGACAGCTCTGAAGGGACCATCAGCCAGCCCAGAGGCTTTCCCAGGACTCTTTCTTAGCCTTTCTGGCTTGTTGAAGTAGCCCCAGTCCCGAGGCTCCCAGTGTGGCTCCAGGGAGGGTGTGGCGCTGGCTGTGCAGAGCCGTGACTTCCCTGCAGGGGAGCAGCTCCCGCTGGGGTTATCCCCAGGGAGCGACCTCATCCTTTCTGTACATTTCCAATGGGAATGAACTCAGTCTGCTCTGGGATGAGCCGGCTGGTTCAGGGAGGGTTGCTGGCTTGCACTGGTGAGTGGGTGGGAAACCAAGTGGTGCCACCAGGGCAGCAGGTCTGGGTGGGGAGCTCAGGCAGCTCCCGAGGGGCTGAGGCTCAACCTTCCCTCAACTATTTATTTTATTTCTTTAACCTGGAGGATTTGCCTGTTTTAAGTCCCTCCCAGAGCTTTTCAGGACTTTGGTTCCTTTCTTCTGGCATTCTTCCCTGTAGTACAATATGATCCCTGTGAACTCCGCTGCCTTCAGCATCCCAAATATTTGCAGTATCTTTTTGTGAAATATTTTGGATGCACAGCCCAGCCCCGGGGAGTCCTGGGAAGCACCTCCCAGATAAGGCATTAGGAGCACACGGACAGGAAGGCTGGGCTTTGTCCAGTGGAACTGGTGAGGATCCGGATGAAAACATGGGAACATCTGACCTCTGCCACTTGCTCCAGAGCCTTTCCCTGGCAGGCAGAGCAGAAGGACCCATTTTCACACCAAACTCAATCCTAGACTGAAGAGTTCCCTTCTCCTTTGCACAGAGTGGCTCTGCAGGGCTTTGCTATCTCTGTCTCCCTGTTGCCAGCTGGTTCCTCTGTCAGAACTGCTGCAGTGCCAGAGGGACATTTTTAGCTTCTCTTATGAAAGGACAACGTGATTTTCTAAAATTACACACTACCCACTATTTCCTAAGCTTCCCCAGACCTGTCCCTCTCCTCCCAAGGAGGGCACTGGAGCCAGGTCCAGCCGTGGAGAGGGGCGGGTTCCCCCCGTGGGTTCCCCCCAGATCTCTGTACCCATCTGAAGGTCAGCGCGGTCCCACGCTGCCATCTGGCATATTCTCCCCCCGAAATGGTTCCCAAAACAGCCTCCAGCAGGATCTTTTCCATGCTGCCTCTGTGTCCCATGCTGCAGGATCACCCCACGTCCAGCTCTGACGTGGTTGTGCTCAACACGAGTATTTTTTTCCAAAAGGTCCTTTCAGCAGCTTTTCCATGCCTGCTTCAGTGGTCACCAAGGGGATTTTCTAGTCCCTATGTGTTCCATTGCTTGGATGCCCACAGGGAATCCTGCACTGAGCAATTTTCCTCTCTCTGAGTAGTCTTTTCCTTTTCTTTTCTTTTCTTTTCTTTTCTTTTCTTTTCTTTTCTTTTCTTTTCTTTTCTTTTCTTTTCTTTTCTTTTCTTTTCTTTTCTTTTCTTTTCTTTTCTTTTCTTTTCTTTTCTTTTCTTTTCTTTTCTTTTCTTTTCTTTTCTTTTCTTTTTTTTTTTTCTTTTTTCTTTTTTCTTTTTTCTTTTTTCTTTTTTCTTCCAGGAAAATATAAGGTTGGAAAAACAAATGGTTTTCAGCATGTTTTCTTGGGGTGTGGACTATGAAAAACAACTGTGCTCATGCTCAGTGACTGCCTTATGAGTGTTTGGTGGCTGATGATGTCCCCAGAGGGTGCTACAGTGTCCCCATCCCAAATGGATGATCCCAGAGCTCTCATCCACCTCTCCAACCCCTCCACCTTTCTGTCAGCTCTCCATAACCCAGCCAGGGCTTCCATTTTCCCTGTGAGGTGCTTTATGTCGCTGTATGAACACAAGTACTCAGCCTTATCAGCGCTGCCTTCATGGATTTGGTGCAGTAGAAGTCAAAATCCTCAAAATCTGCTGTCCCAGAGGGATCCCAGAATCCAGCAGCATTAAACTCTGCGCTGTCGTGGTCAGGACCACCACTGTTTTGAAACCAGTTTGTGCAACATCTGTCCAGAATAGTTTGTGATTCCATTGAAACACTCTCAAGAGCCCTTCAGCTGAGGCTTAAGCAGGAATGAAAAGTGCACGCCCTGATGTCAGATGAAAGGGAGAGCTCTTTGCCTATGGAAGGGAGGCGTGTAATTGCAGAGACGTGAACTGGATCTGCTTTTAATCCCACTGGACAGATTGAGCACTGTCAAGTGCAGCTTCTAATCTTGGTCCCGTTCGGCTGCGTTGGAGTATGGCTGAAGGTGTCTTTCAAGTGTTTAAGGAGGCTTTCCAAAGACAACAGTGTCATCTGGAGAACATCAGCCTGCAGGCTGGTTGCTGTGAGCTCTTTGAAAAGCCCTCGGTGCTGATGCAAGTGCAGATGGCTTGTGTTGAACCTGGGGCTGGGCCATGTGCAGAACATGCCATGAGGTTCCTGTGGCTCCACCACGCTCAGCCTGTGACAGCCCCTCTCCCCGGTCCCACAGCACTTCCCCGACCCACAGATGTGCCCAGATGTGTCTCTGGGTGCAGCCTGCACCCTTGCAGGTGTGCCAGGTCTGTGTGCAGTGCACCTGCTCTGTGTGCAGCACTGAGCTGGTCCTCATCCTGCAGCACAGCACCAGCACTGCAGGAGAGCAGGAGCAGCATGGGGATGGCTCAGCATGGGGATGGGATCCTCCAGGGCCACCCTTGGGCATGAGGAGTGTGGGTTCAGGGGGTGCAGAGCTGCTGCTCAGTGTCAGCTCAGATCCAGTGAAGAAGGGCAGTGTTCTCTGCCCACTTCTCTTTTCCAGTGTCCACTTCCAGGCACACGGAGCTCTCCCTGCCTTTCCCTCCACCTTCATCCCCACGACACCACAGTGCCAGCCTGGGGGGAATCCCATCCACCCACAGCTCCTTCTGCACGGGCAGTGCTGCTCCTGCCCACACCAGTCCTGCTGGACACACAGCAGCCACCCCTACATCCTCTAAAACCCAGGGACTGAGAGCCCTGGGGGGTTTCCAGGGCTCCCACTGCCCCAAGGAAAGGCACAGGGGATCAGCGTCCTCGGGCTGTGGGGCCAAGGGCTCGAGCTGGCTGCACATCAGCTTCACACAGCTGATCCTTGTGGGGAAGAGGATCTGTTTCTCTCCAAACAACTCTGAAGAGGCTTCTTCCTCTGTCCCGCTGATCCTCTCAAAGTCCTTATGCTTGGCACAGCCCTGCTGTGGTGCATTCCTGGGTTTTAGTTTTCCTTTTGCTGCTTCTGTAGCTCGTCCAGAGGTGAAGAGGTTTGGAAAAGCTGCGGGTGGAAATGGAAAAGTGCAATGAATACATATCCTAGACACACCGGATTTTTATGGCCCTGAAAAGTGGAGGGGAAGAAAAGAAAAAATGGGTGGATATTCCTGTCTGGAAAGTTCGAAGCTGCAAGTAACAGGGAGGTGTTTGAGGAGATCAGGAAAAGCGCCATGGGGTGAGGAGTTGTTTCTGTCTGCAGTGTACAACCTGTCACTGGGGAGAGCTCAGACTCTCCAGAGCCAAGAGCAGGGGGATCAGCTCCACACCCCTGGCATCCCCTGAGGAGCAGAGCTCTGCTTTCCAACCAGGACCTGCATCCAGAGCATGGCAAGTGGGGCCCAGGTCAGACCTGCTGACCTCCCTGGGCTGGGCTGGGCTGGGCTGGGCATTGGCCCGAGAGCATCGAGCTGCTCAGTGCCAGCACAGGGAGCCTCCGGCTGGGATTGACCCCATGTCATCAGAATGCTGACCTGCATTTGGGGACCCGAAATAAATCACTCGCTGGGGAGCAGCTGAGTGAGAGACAGATCTTCGCAGCTTCCCTTCCTGTTTACATCTTTTCTGGTGTTCCTTCTACGAGGATGAGTGTCTGGTCCACGTTTGCAGAGGACAAGGCTTGGAGGAGCACACGTGGGAACCAAATGCTGCAGTTGCACAACTCGTGTCAAGCTCTTGGGGAAAATCTCCCAGATGCAGGTGCCAGCACTGCTGTCCCCATGGAAAGGTAGAGGGAGGATGCTCTGGAGCCTCTGACCCCTCTGCTGTAGCCACGCTGAGTGCAGAGAGCTCCCCCCAGCACCCCTACCTGGATCCCAGCAGCCTTTGAGCTGGTTGAATTTCCCTGAAGCCTCCTGGGAGCAGCACTGGGAAGTGCTGATGGATGGTCAGGAAGCACCCCCTGCCCCAGCGTTGCTCCTGCACCAAGACAAGGGACAAGTGACAATGCTGCAGTGCTGGCATCCACCATCGACTTCCTTGGAGCAGCAGCTGGGGCTCCTTGAGCCCGTCCTCGTGCCACGGCACCGTCGCTGGGAGGGAAATGTTTGGACATCACCACTGCACCTGGGGCTCCTCCAGCTCCCTCTCCCCACGGGGGGACCTGGCCGTGTCCAAATCCAGCAGCAGAGACGGGTGGAAGAGCTGCATGTGAGGATGTGGCTGTTTTCATGGAGAGCAGCGCAGGCAGCGTTTCCTAATAGAAATTAATTCAATTTTATGAGCAAAACTCTTATATTGCATTAGTGAAGTTAAGACGTTCTGTCTCTTTCTTAACAAAATAAACATTTTTGGCAAAGCAAACGAGTGTTTCCCGTCTAAGCTCTGCCTGGCACAGCCTCTGTCCCCAGGAACTACAGCTGGATGCCCACTGCCATCATGTTGCCTCTGCTTCTCCCAGGCAGGGGATAACCCAGACACAGCTTAGCAGGGGTGGGAATGAAGTGCAGAGAGCTTTCATCTTTCCCAGAGCCCACCATGGCCTCTCCATGGTGCCTCTCCCATGGCCCAGCTGGGTCTGGCTGAGCTGACTCCTCATCATCCTCCACAGGGGCCGTGTCTCTCCTTGTTTTCCTTCCAGCATAAGGTGCTAACAGCTAAAAATGTGTCTTTTCCTATCTGTCACAAGACCTGTGTTTGCTGCATTTGTGTCCAGCTCAGAGAGGAGCCTGTTCCTCTTGCTTGGGTGATGTCCATCCCAGGCATATCCAGGATGGTCCTGCAGCAGTGGGGCCGGGCTCTCTGCACACAAAGGTGACACCAAGTGGTTGCCAAGTGTCCCTGGGGACTGCTCAGCTGTGCTGGGAACTCTGGGCCAGGTGGGACACCCGGGGCAGCCCTGGTTCGTTGTCCTGCTGTCCCAGACCCCAGCTGTGTCTCAGGGCTCCTGGGATGGGAGCACAGGCAGACCCCGGGGCTGAGAAAAAGGAGGGCAAAATACATGAGAAAACAAATCCCCTACTGTGGCTGCTTCTCCTAATGAGGAGCAGGACTTTGCCCAGGCCTGAGGGCACCGAGGGAGGGCTGAGCAGAGCTCTGCTCTCTCCCTTCAGAGCTGGGTGGAGAGTCAGGCAGACAATGTAGGGAGCCCTGGGGCAAAGCCCTGCTGGCTGCTGCTCCTCGGAGCCACTTTTCCTAGAAAGCAGGGATGCAGCTGGGCGCGATGTGAGCGGCTCTGCCGAGCTCTCTGGAAGGGGGAACAGGGATGAGCTGCCAGTCCAGGGAGGTTTGGTGGGTCTCCCAATTGTCCAGGCTCTGCTGCCTCCAGCCGACACTCGGGCTCTTTGGAAAGTATTTCTGAATGGTTCCCAGTCATGGTTCCCATTTTGTTCTGTTTAAATTTTTCATCCAAGACAATCTTGGTCGTAATTGTTCTCAGATTTAGGAAACTGGCTCTTCCTGAGACCAGAAAGCCCCATTACTGGTTGGGACAGTATCCCTTATCCCTCTCTCTCAGTGAACTCCCTTGAACCACGTTTGTGCCTCAGGCTGCTGCAGCCTCCCAGGCCAGGCTGGGACCTCGTTTGTGCCGTCCCTGTGAAGTTCCGGTTCTGCCCACCTTGTGCTGGGCAGAAACCTTTTGGCTTCAGAAATCAGCTGGTTTTTGGTGAGCCCCAGGTGGCAAGGAGACCCTTTGGTGGCCTCTGAGGAGCTGTGGTGTGCAGGCTCCCCTGCAGAGCTTTGTGGGTGCCCGTCCCTCTCCCCAGGAGTGACAAGACCTCTGCAATGTGACTTCTCTGGCAGGAGGGGAGGGAGCAGAGATCATTTTGTGCAGATGTGCAGGGAGGGCTCAGGGCAGGGCCCAGGCTCTGCTCCAGGGCCCAGCAGTGGCACCAGAGGGACGGGCAGGCTCTGAGCCCAGCAATTGCCCCTGCACAGGAGGCAGAACTTCTGCCCTGGGCAGTGCCCAGCCCTGCACAGGCTGCCCAGGGAGGGGCTGGAGTCTCCCTCAGCGGGGATATTGCAGAGCCCTCTGGACACAGCCCTGTGCCCTGTGCTCTGGGATGGCCCTGCCTGAGCACGGGGGGTTTGGACTGGTGACCTCCAGTGATTCCTTACAAACTCAGCCATTCTGGGATTGTGTGCAACATCCCGAGCCTCCCAGGCTTTGATTACACCAGGAGCAGCTTTCCTTTAGAAATTCATCCTGCCAGGATCTGTCTGCAGGATCTGGGTTAAACCAGCTGCTGAATGGACTGAGGAGTATTTTACTGCTGCTCTTGGTCCCCCACACCAAACCAAGCCAGCGCTCCCCCGGTGGCTGCCAAGCCCCAGACAGGGACCTTGCGGGTGGCTGGACCAGAGGCATCGGTGTCCTTCCAGCTGACACGTGCCAGTGGATGTCAGGAGTCAGTCCCCGGTGTTTGGAGCCCTGTGTCTGCACTGGTGACTGGCAGCGACACCTCCATCAGCCCGTGGACACGGAGTTGCCTGGTGTCCCTCAGAGGCTCGGGAACAGCCCCAGGAGGTTGCCCACGCTGCCCTGCAGCCCCACAGATGTGCCCGGTGCATCCGCTGGGACTGCTGCCAGGGTTTGTCCATCTGCTCTTCATTTGGCAAAGGGGAAGGGAAAGAGCTGCAGGGAAATAGAGCAGAAAGGTGGGGAAACAGGGATTGTTGGATGGGAAGGAGCTGGGAGGGAGCGCAGTAAGGGAATGTGCTGCAGGATGAGCTGTGGCTTGAAGGCAGGTGCTGGAGCTGGTCCAGAGACTGTGGCCTTGCTAATGGAATTTGCTGGAGTGCCAAATGGGAGAGATAACAGACAGAGAGAATCACAGGCTCATGGAATCATTGAGCTTGGAAAAGCCCTCCAGGGTCATCGAGTCCAAGCTGTGCCTGATCCCCACCTTGTCCCCAGCCCAGGGCACTGGGTGCCACATCCAGGTGACACCTCCAGGGATGGGGACTCCAAACCTCCCTGGGCAGCCCCTGCCAAGGTCTGGCCACCCTTTCCATGGGGAAATTCCTGGTGGTGCCCACCCTGAGCCTCCCCTGGCCCAGCCTGGGGCCGTTCCCTCTCCTCCTGTCCCTGTTCCCCGGCAGCAGAGCCCGACCCCCCTCAGTGCCCCTCCTGGCAGGGAGTTGTGCAGAGCCACAAGGTTCCCCCTGAGCCTCCTTTTCTCCAGGCTGAGCCCCTTTCCCAGCTCCCTCAGGAATTCTCCAGCCCCTTCCCAGCTCTGTTCCCTTCTCTGGACACGCTCCAGCCCCCTGATGCCTTTCATGTCCTGAGGGGCCCTGGGCTGGACACGGGACTGGAGGGGCCTCAGCAGTGCCAGCACAGGGGACAGGCACAGCCCTGCTCCCGCTGCCACTCTGCCTTTGACACAGGCCAACATCACAAACACAGAGAATGATCAGAATAGCCTGGAAGGGCTGGGCTGGGAGGAATATTAGGGCAAGGTCAGGTATCTGCACAGCCCCCCCCAGAGGAGTCCCTGAAAGGTGGAACAGGCAGGGAAGAGCAGTGTGGGAACACAGGAATCGCCACCGTGGCCTCGTGGAGGACAATCCCTGTTGGCAGTGTGGCCACAGCGGGGACTGGCTTGTCCCCAGGCCATCGAGGGGGCACTGCCAGGAGCTGGCCTTGCCCCAGCCCTGCTCACCCACAGGCACCATGAGGGGCTCCATGGGCAGAGGAGGCACAGGGGGGTGGAAGGAGAGCTGATTTTAGGAGAGAAGCATGAAAGTGCTGGGCTTGTTTAGTCTAGGAAAATGAGGGCTGGGACAGAGCTGGTCTATAAATACATCTGGGAGTAAACAGCAGGAGGGATCAGAGCTATTTAGGCTGGAGGAGCGTGCTGGCAGAGGAGCAGATGGCTATCAGCTGGCTGTGAAGCTGGTTATGCTGCAGAGAGAGGAACCATCCCCTCCTTGCTAAAGGCAACCCTGGGACAGCCTCTCCTGGGGTCAGCGAGGGCCAAAACCGGCACTGAGCTGAAATCTGCGGCCCAGCAGCCTTGTCAAAAATCATCTGCAGAGGCTTCCACACCTCTGTGTCACCGTGGTGGGCTTGGTGGGCTCCTGAGAGAGCCACCTGGAGCAGCCCTGGGGTGATGCTCAGAGTCCTGGGTGCTGTCGGAGCTGAGGGCTTACCGCGCTCCTCTGGCGTCAGCTGGGCAGGAGCTGGAGGCTTCCACTCCGGGAGCAGCTGTGGGGCTGGGAAGGCTGCGGTGCACCGGAAACTCCACAAAAGCCTGGTGTGCATCCAGCCTGGCCCCGGCCCAGATCAGAAAAAAACCAAACAAACACGACATTTCTGGTGAACTGCAAACCCTGGCACGCGGCCAGCACTGCAAATAGCCCGGCTGGATTCAAGATGGAGCTTGAAAAATTTATGGGGAGGATTTACCCGGGCGGGTGCCTGTGGTAGCAGGAATGGGAATGGGTCCCCCAGGAGCACTTCCCAGGCCGGCATTCAACCTGTGGCTGCAGCCTGGAGCACCAGGCCATGGACAGCCTGCCATGGCCAGGGGGATGTGGTGTCCTGGCCACCCTCTCTGCTCCCTCCTGCACTGCCCAGCCCTGCTCCACGGCCACAGGGACCAGCTCTGGGAATCATCCTGTGGGAAGCCCAGAGGGAATTACTCACTGTGTGACTCCAGGAAGGTGACACCTCAGGAGGATCTCGTAGCTGGTGCTCCAGAGGGGCTCAGGGTCCCTGCACAGCTGTGGAAGGGTAATGCTCAAGGGCACTGTTCATATCATTCCCACCCTCCTCGGTGCCATTTAATCCTCCACCTCCCTCCTCCCATCACTGCTTTGCAGAGCCCACAGCCTCTGCTATCCCATTTTCCTTCCCTGCAGGGTCTGGGATCAAGCCTCCCTTCCCTGTCCCTGCCTCAGGGGCTCCCTCAGCAGCCCTGCCTGCCCTGCAGGGGATTCCTGGTGCTACCCAGTCCCCTTCCACCCCCGTGCCCCTCCGAGCCCCTTTTCCTAGGACTGCTGTTTCCCTATTCCACATTCTCCCTTCCTCTCCTCCCACCACAGCCACGTTCTGGAGGGACATGGATAAAAGCCTTGGTGCTGTTGCCTCCCATGCCAGGATGCCCCAGAACCACTCTCTGGGCAGGGGTGAGGTTGTTACACTGCATCCATGGCTCCCAGCACGTTTTTGGCAGGAATGACACAGTCCCAGGCACTGATTTGTCCCCAAGGCCTCAGTACCCAAAGCACGAGTGATGCAGAGGTGTGGGGGAGAGCCACACACACTGGCAGAGAGACCCTGCCCCAAATCCTCACCCTGCCTGTCTTGGGTCAGGCCCATGGAGCTGCCATTCACTTTCCTGGGCCATTATCGCCCTTCAGCATTTTGGTGTTACTCAGGTTTCCCATTTTTCCCCATTCCCCCATCACCAGGGCAGGCTGGGATGACATCCTGCTCTGTTCCTGCTGCCCAGCCCCTCTGGATGGGCAGTGGGAGTGGAGAGCAGGGCACAGGCCCTGGCGGGGGTGCAGAATGTGTGACACAACGTGCACACCCAGCACAGGTGTTTGCACCTACAGGCCCCGAGGAAGGAGCTTCCTACACCATTCCTGGCTGTACCCACTCATGACGTGTTCCCAAGGGAGTTCCCACCTAGCCCTCCGTGCAGGGCCAGCAGTTGGGCTTGGTCCTTGTGGGTCCCTTCCAGCTCAGGACGTTCTGTGATTGTGCTGCCCAGAGAAGCTGTGGCTGCCCCTGGATCCCTGGCCGTGTCCGAGGCCAGTTTGGACAGGGTTTGGAACAAGCTGGGACACTGGCAGGGGTCCCTGCCCATGGCAGGGGGTGGGTTGAGATGGGATTTAAGTTCCCCCCAACCCAAACCATTCTGTGATTCCATGATTTGCTACCCGCAGATTTTTCCGTGTGACCCTTTTGCTTCTCATTCCTTATCAATTTCCTCTTTCCTCCCAGGCCATTTGGAGGCTTTGTTCTGTTTTACAGCTCCCCCTTCCCTCCCGGGAAGCTCTGGGAAGCAGAAGGAGCTATGCCAAGGCTGGGCAGTGGTGGTGGCTGCTGAGAAGGGTTTGAGGAGAGATGAGAAGCACCAGAGGACTCAGGGCCCCCTTCCAGCTGCTTGGGCTTAGAGCAGGTTACAGTTCTGGGAAATGGGGCCCTTTCCCAGCGTCAAATGCATGGTGCTCTGGCCTTCCCAGAGCACAGGAGATGTAAAGCTGCTCCCCGAGCATGGAACCACTCCTCTCCCCATGTCACAGCTCAGCCCCCTGGGACCCCTCCTCAGGATGGGGCTGCCTGTGCTGCATCCACAGCTCTGCAGAGTTCCAGGCACAGGATCCACCCTGACACACTGAAAGCCTCTCTCCCCTAGGTGGAAATAAGGATTTTATCTCCTGCCAGCTCTCAAGCTGTCGGCGACCTGTGGCCGTGTCCTTCCATTCCTGAGGGACTTCCAGGTGTCCCTGTCCTGTCCCTGCTGGATGAACTCAGCTGACACCCAGTGCAGAGCAGGGTGGGAAGGGGTCACAGCCGGGATTTTGAGTCACCAGGCTGCCACTGGGCTCTGCAAGGCCTGGCAGGGTGCAGAGTGCTGATCCTCCACGCAGGGGACACAGTCACCTTTGGGGACACCCTGACACCTTGCCCCAGTTGCTCAGGCATCCTGACCTGGCTTCAGACCCCTCTGGCTCCATGCAGCACCGGGGGTTTGGCAGTGCCAGCAGCACTGGTGGGTGCCCCGTGCTGCAGCAATCACTGCCCAAGTGTCCCCAGCACCCCCAGCTCCCCTGGGCTCCTGCACACCCAACAGGACCCTGGACACCCCAGGTTCAGGGCTTGTCCCAAAAAGAGTCCTCTCTCCTCCATATCCTGGGGCCTGTGGGGTGGCACCAGCCTGGGTGGTTCCTGCTCTCGGGGGTGCTGCAGATCCACCCCCTCGGGCTCCGGGCTGGCTGTGTCTGCTCATGGCAGGGTCTGAGTCACTGCTGGGTTCTGCCTGGCCAAGGTGGCTCTGCTGGATCCAGTTAGGGCTGTGTTGGCCTCACCTGCTTGGGAAAGCAATCACTTGGTGGGGGCTGCTTCACCTCAGGGCTTTGCTGGCCAGGGTTCTGCACTGGGGCCAGGTGGGGTGGCTTCCACCACCCTGGGACCAGGATGCTTGGGGAACACTGGCCAAGGTGGCTTCCACCAGCCTGGGAGCTGTGGGAATACTGGCCACGGCACTGCCCACACACACCCGTGGCAGACATGGCACTGCCAGCACCCGAACCTGCCTGGTGTATCCGTGTAACACCTCTCGGCTCGAGGAAGTCATCTGCTGCTCGATGCCAGCCCCGCTTTGTTATGTTCTAAGATGCAAAATATTTTAATCCACATTTCTCTTTCGCGTTTCTTTTCTTTCCCATGCTGGATTCCTAGAAGACAGGGAATTTATGGTGTGAGTCTACTCCAGCCGCAGAGAAAACCCAGCCAAGGTCAACACCACGAGACAGGCAGCTCCTGCCAAGGGGGGAAAGAGCGATTGCTTAGTGCTTGGTGGAGGAGGAAATCAAACCAAAACCCTTCCAAAAAAATCGAGATATAAAACACCCCCCACCCCAAAACGCCTCGGTGGAAAAAGACCAAAAGCCATAAGGACGGTGCCTGCATTTCCCCGGCCGGCCCCAGCCTGGCCCTGCTTTGCCTCACGCCAGCCCTGTCCCCTGGCCCTGTGCAGAGGGGCCAGCGAGCAGGGCTGCCTGGGGACATCCCTGGCCCTGCCTGCAGCCCCGACACCGCGGCCAGCCCTGGCCACCACGTTCCAGGAGAGCTGTTGTGCTCAGGGGCTGCTCCTGGCTGGCTGTGGCGTTTAGCTGGGTGAAGTTTAACCTGTGGGGTTTAGCATCCCTTCCCAGCATCCTTCCCCACACCGCGCTGGTGCCCGCTGGGACCGGAGATTTCGGCAGGAGCGGTCCCAGCCCGTGGGGAATGGGAGCCATTCCGTCCCGTTAATGATGTGTTTTGGGGCGTTCTCCAGCAAACGCCCTCTGTGCCCTCCCTGGGGCGTGTGTGGGACTCAGAGCACCCATGGCAGGCCCGGCTGGAGTGACCCACGTGTGTGTCAGTGAGGCTGCACCGTGGGACAGACGCCAGGGCCCTGCCCGTGCTGCCCCTGCTGCCTCTGCTCGTGGCAGGGCGAGGAAAACTGGCAAAAGGGCACTGTCCATGGCAGGGACAGTGGGCAGTGCTCTGGGGATCGGGATGGTGCTCACACAGCCTTGGCAAGGGCAGCCGTGCTGGTTCTTTCAAAGACATAAAACAGCTCCAGAGGGGAAGGAACAGACTGTTCTCCTCTCGTGGCAGACAGGATATCAAATGGGCTTAAATTCTAGTAGGGAAAGTCAGGTTAAACACAGGGAAAAGCAGTCAGAGCAAAGCAGCCAGAGCAGCTCTGCCAGTGTGGAAGTGACCGGGCCCAGGGCTGGGGCAGGGTGGGACAGCAGAGCACCCAGGAGCCTCCTGGACCCTGTGCCATTCCTCTTGGATCCTGTGGGCATCCCTGGGCATTGGTGTGGGCACCAGCTCTGCCCCAGTCCCAGCCTGGGCCATCTGCTTCTTCCCCCGATCTCCTCTGCTGTGCCCACATTTTTTTCCCCCTCACCCCTTCCCCACTCCCAGGGAGCTGGAACAGGGTTTCTGTTCTGGCCAGGGAGATGCAGGAGGTGCTTCTGTCTGGAGGTGACGGGGTGTGGGATGGGGCAGTGGAGAGGTCCCAGGGCCAGACCAGCAGTGGCTGATCCCACACCATTCCCAGCTCCCCTCCCTGCCTGCCTTTACCCCCTGCCCATGGCAAAGCCTGGATTTCCATCCCAGTGCCAGCCACGTCCTGTGCAGTGGCCCAAAGCCACGATCCAGCTCCCGGGAGCTTTTTGGGAAGGTTCAGCCCTGCCAAGGCCAGGCCAGCCCCAGCTCAGCCCTGTGTGGTGTCTGGGACGGTTCTGTGGCTGTCACATTTGCTCACTCCAGACCACTGTCACCAGGCAGGGACTCAACCAGGGGGTGTCCAGAGCTTGTGGGTCCTTGTGTGGCCCCAGCCCTTGGAGAAGGTGCCTGTGCAGGACAGAGGGGCTGCAGAGCCCTGATGGGCATCTTGATCTGCTCTCCTTCCATGTCAGAACTGCCTTGTGCTGCTCTCCAGGCCTTGGGGACAAGGCTGGGTTGGCCCACAGGGCAGGATTTCCACAATGTGCTCTGAAACACTGAGGTGTTTTGGGGAAGTGAGAGGACTCCGTCCTTTCTGCCTGCTGGGAAGGACAGAAGGAAGGACATGAAGCTGCTGGAGGAGCCCAGAGGAGGCACCAGGATGATCAGAGGGATGGAGCAGCTCTGCTGGGAGGAAAGGCTGGGAGAACTGGGATTGTTCAGCCTGGAGAAGAGAAGGATTCATGGTGATCTGATTGTGGCCTTCCAGTTCCTGAGGGGAATTTACAGAAAAGATGGAGAGAGACCATTTACAAGGCACTGGAGTGATAAGACAAGGGGAAATGGGTTCAAACCGACAGAGAGCAGGGTTTAGATTGGATTTTAGGAAAAAATCTTCCCTGTGAGGGTGGGGAGGCCCTGGCACAGGGTGCCCAGAGAAGCTGTGGCTGCCCCTGGATCCCTGGCAGTGCCCAAGGCCAGGCTGGACAGGGCTTGGAGCCCCTGGGACAGTGGAAGGTGTCCCTGCCCATGGCAGGGGTGGAATGAGATGAGTTTTAAGATCCCTTCCAACCTAAAGCATTCCATGGTTCTCTAGCTCTGCTGGGCCATCACCATCACCCTCCCGCCTGCCCACACCAGGGCACACATGGGAAGAGCCCCAGCTTTCCCAGACTCCTCATGTGGAAGCAGGGCTGAAGGTGTCCTCTGGCCATGGGGCTGCTGGGGGCACGGGGGACACTGCAGAGAACCCTCCAGCCCCGGAGCAGAACCTCAGGGGCTGAGTAAAGAGCTGAGCAAAGCCTCTGCCAGCTCTCCGTTGGGCTCTGCTGCTGGTGTGCGTGCCCTGCACCCAGCTGGGGACAGCCTGTGCCCGGTGCCTGGTGCCAGCTTGTCCCTTGCACCTTATCCAGGGGAAAAGGCCTTTCCTGTGGGTGTCCTGCCCATCAGCTGCCATGACTCATGCTGCTGGTTTCCTCTCCCAGCCCCTTCTGCACCTCCTGGCCTCTCCCTCCCACTTCCACCCTTCCTTGGCAGGGAAGGGTGTGAAACAGCCATCTTATCACAGCCCTGCTCCCCAGGGATTGCAGTGCTTGTCCTGGGCAGGCCCCTCCCTGCCCCACACCGCCCGCCCCACAGGGATGGGGGACTGGGCAGGCCGTGGGGCTCATCTGGTCACAGCCCTCCTGCTGCTCCCTGAGAACCCCAGGCACCCTGGGCACCCTGAGCACCTTGGGCACGCTGGGCACCCTGAGCACCCTGGGCATCCTGAGCATCCTGGGCACCCTGAGAACCCCAGGCACGCTGGGCACGCTGAGCATCCTGAGCATCCTGGGCATCCTGGACACGCTGGGCACCCTGGGCATCCTGGGCACCCTGGGCACGCTGGGCACCCTGGGCACGCTGGGCACCCTGGGCATCCTGGGCACCCTGGGCATCCTGAGCATCCTGGGCATCCTGGGCATCCTGGGCACCCTGGTCATCCTGGGCACCCTGGTCATCCTGGACACCCTGGGCATCCTGGGCATCCTGGGCATCCTGGGCACCTGGGCATCCTGGGGCCCGAGAA
>WEKY01021704.1:382016-400654 GCA_013390045.1 Picathartes gymnocephalus
CCCTGGGCATTCTGGGCATCCTGGGCATCCTGGGCATCCTGGGCACCCTGGTCATCCTGGGCATCCTGGGCATCCTGGGCACCCTGGGCATTCTGGGCATCCTGGGCACCCTGGGCACCCTGGGCACCCTGAGCACCTTGGACACGCTGGGCACCCTGGTCATCCTGGGCACCCTGGGCATCCTGGTCATCCTGGACACCCCGGGCATCCTGGGCATCCTGGGCATCCTGGGCACCCTGAGCCCGAGAACCTGCTTTCAAAAATTGGCCTTTTGGGAAATCCTCAAACCTAGAACCTTCCTTGGCCATCTTCTTAGGGAATCCCCTCTGGCACAGCCTCTGGCACACCTGTAAATGCCCCACAGCTGTGGGCTGGGATGAAAACTGATTCCCCCAGCTGATAGTTTGGGCACAAAAAGGGCAGGTTTGGTGGCAAACACACACCACCCATCTGGCCAAGTGTGCTCACTTGTTCTGGGAGTTGCTTGTCCCAGGAGTGTCTCGTGGTGACTCCTCACTCCGTGCCCATTCCCTGCCTCAAGGAGGGGAAGGCAGAAAATTACAGCAGCAATATTTGTGCGGTTGTGACACGATTCATTTAAGGAAGAAAGAAGGGAGTTGTGGTTAAAGGTTTGGTGGCTGAGTCTTGGCTCCTGTCCCTGCCTCTGCCACGCTCCCGTCCCAGGGAGTCACACGGGACCCTCGGAAACGCCGTGGAGCAAACTGCTCCCCCCTGCCTCAGGGTGGTGACACCAGCACTGTCCCAGCTGCTGGGCCACGTGGGGTGACAGTCCCTGTGTCTGTCCTGGGCCAAGGAAAGGCCCATTCCCTGTGTTTGCTCTGCTGGGCTTCAGGAGCTGACTGATGTCTCCCTGTTCGAGGCCCCCTCAGCTCGGCTCCATTTAAGGGTCTTAGGAAGAATTGAACATTGCTGGAATTCTTCTCTTGCTAACTTTAAACATTCATTACTTTAAATGCTAATCCCCTGGGATTATCCCATTGGAGAGGGCGATGTAAAGCAACAGGGGAGAGAACAGAGTGTCTTCTTGCCCACTGCACACCACTCAACGGCTCTTCTGGGGAGGGAAGTGCGAAAATGTCGATGTGAGCTTCTCCAAACCTGGCGTGATTTTTACACCTCAGTGTGGACTCTCAAACAAGCCAAGTCTGAAGTGTCTTGTTCCAGCTGGTTTTGAGTCGTACATGTCCAAAGTGTCTCCGTGGAGCACGAGGGGGAAATGTGAATTTTTCCATGTGTGTGACTCAGAAATGACTGAGCCCAGTCGGTTCAAATTTCTTGAAAAATCCGCTTTTGGCTTGAACCCAAGAGTGGAAACTTTCAACCAAAAAAGAGTTGATTTGAGCTCTAAATAACATGAAAAAAGGCTTAGAAGGGAAACTGGATTTCAACCATCATTATGGCAATCACTGCTCGTGGCCCTCTGACAGCAACAGCGGAGCGAGTAGTGAAAGTAATTCCCAAGGAAAACTCTCTTGGATTCCTTGGGCAGACGGGGATTGGGCTGCAGATGCTTTATACAGGCCGTTCACGAGCGGGAGAGGGACCAGCCCTTGGAACAGCCAAGGAGCAGGAGAGCTCAGTTCCAAAGGGATGGAGGTCAGCCCCGGGCCCTGGCACAGGGCAAGGCTTTGGGACAGAGGCACAGCCCTGCCCACGGACATGGCCCTCGCTCCCCTCCAACCTGTGCCTTCCTTGCAAAATGCCCTGCTCACTCAGGGAAGATTTATTTATTCCCTGAGAAGTGCCGGCATAATTTGAAGCCACAATTAATTAAAGACTGCTGCAGTCTGCTTGCAAACAGGAAGCGAGGCAGAGAAAAAGACACAATCTCTCGAAAACAGACATGTTGTGAATTAGCTCTAATCAGCCTAACAATGATGGATGCACTCCCCCAGTGGCTTTCATCTGTGAGCTGATTATGCTGATGGTTGTGAAGGCCCTACGCTGGATCAGGATGAGATGCACAAGCTGATAGCCCGGGTTTCTCCTGCCTTTTGAGGATGCTGGATCTCGGCACAGCCACGCTGTCCAACTTGGCCGTGGTCGCACCAATAAATCAATGGCCGGGTTATAACCAGCGATGTGGCTCCCTGGCTCTGAAGAGAGGCCAGCAGATTTCCCTGAAAGGAGCAGACTGTTTATATTTGGGGGAAAAAGGTTCCTTTACTTGGAATGAAAGCCAGGAATGTGTGTTGCAGGACATCGTAGTATGGCACGGAGTTGCAGGCAGGGAGGGATCTCTGCCTCCGAGCAGAGCCAGCTGCAAGGAGAGACCAGGTGGCTTTGGGCTTTGGCCAGGCCAGTTGTGAACATCTCCAAAGAGGATTTTCACCCTTGCTGTGCAAATCTTTCTTTTTCTTCACTTCATGCTGGATTTTCTCTCATCACGACTTTTGTGGGTGGCCCCTGGATCCTTCTCACACCCCTGAGAAGAGTCTGGCTCTGTCTTTGTAACTCATTAGGCAGCTGAAAACAGCAATTAGAGAGTCTCTTACTGATGAATCCCTCATTGTCCCCTCAGGTACCATGTGCTCCAGTCCCTTCCCATCCTGGCGAGGACGGCTCTCACGCCAGCACGTCACTTTTTATGGCCCTCCCAACCCAAAGTCCCATCAAGAGTACATCTGGGCATGGGAAAAACCGGTGAGGGTAAAAATGGCTGTGACTGGAGTCACCCCCAGGTTCCTGCTCAGAGTGGTCAACCGAGGACCCGGCTCAAAGGGATGAGGGGCTGGGCAGGGCTGGGGCTAAGGGGAAAACTGGGCTCATCAAGAAACATGACAGAGGCCAAACCATGTAGAGCGGTGTAAGCGATGGCAGGAGCCCCTGGAGCTCCTCACAGGACACCTGGGTGTATGAGAGGACAAAAGAGATGAGGGAGGGCATGGGATGACCCCTGGGATGGGGAATGCCATGCAGAAAACCAATCTGTAAGTGGGGATATTCCAGAGTCCTGCTTGGATGAAAGGGCTTTGAGGGTTGATGTGTTGAGGTTTGACTGACTTTGGCTGCAGGCTCTGCTCTGGGAGGAGAAGTGTCTCCAGGACTAGAGACACCAGGCAGAGAGACAGGGGCACCTCCAGAGCACTGTGGCTGCCTCCAGACTGGGAATCTGCAGCCTGGAAAAATGAGGCTGTGGACAAAATTTCCTGGTGATGCTCAAGTCCTCTTGAAGGCTGGTGAGTCACTGAAGACATTATGGAGGAAAAGTGGTGGGTGGGATGGGGAGCTGGGACAGAGAGACCCTGTGGAGGTTTGTCCTGGCTGAGCTGGGCTCAAGGGGCCACGGAGCAGGAGCCCAGCACAGCCCCAGGGGGCTTTTCCCATCGGTTGTGCCCAAGCCCTTTTTAGGCCCCGGAGGGAGCAGACTGCACATGTCCCTTGATCACAACTGCTCGTAAATCTTGCTGTCACGGAGGGAGACTTTCACTTCCAGATATAGACTGGAGAGCAAATGCTACTGGCTATTCTGGGATGTGGCAGCTGATAGGTGGCCCCAGAATTTACTATTTTAGACTTGGGCTTTGCCATCGGGGGAACACGATGGAGAAGCCAGCTGTGGAATGCGCACGTTGGCCACGTAGGATTCATTGAAAACTGACTGAAGAATAACCCCTGCCAGATCAGCAGAGCAGGTGGGGGATTCCTCTTTCCCATATTGGGAGATTTTTAGGGATTCAAGTCAACTGAGCTGAAGAGCCCAGAGGCTGAAGGTGCTGGAGGATGACAGAATTTTCAAGGCAAGGGTACAAATCTTCGTGGTACCTCTCACAACAGTGGTTTGCCCATCAAAATCACAGTGAGAGTGATCAGAGCTTAAAGATACCAGGCAAATCTTCAGGGAGAAGTGGGTTTGAGGAGCTAGAATTGCCGAGTGGAAATGAGAACTGCCAGAAGTCAAGTTGAGCTGGACCTTGGGAAGGTGCAAATAGTGACAGACACTGTGGCTGGGTCATTACACGAAAGGGTCAGTGTGAGGGGAGAAGTGTGGAGGTTAAAGGTGATCTTGGGATGGGCCCACTCTAAGTACATCACATTTCTTGTGACATCAACTCAATCATCACAGGCTGGCTCATGGTGATGTCCCCAGGAAACCAAACCCAGTGGTGGTCTCAGCCCACCCACCCCAGTCCTACAGGACTCCAGCACGGCTCCCATGGGAATTAGTCAGGGTGGACTGGGGAGGGCCAGCAGGGGTGGGGCTCCCCAGCCACCACCAGTCCCTTTGGAGCCCTGGGAATCTCCTGTCTCCGTCTCAGGGAACTGGAGGAGCTCCTTGCAGAGATGGGGGATCCCACTGGCAGGGCTCTGCTGGGGCATGCTGCTGGAAGAGGCACAGAAGGATTTGGGCTCGTGGAGAACCCCTCTGGTGCCTCAGGACCAGGAGAAGGTAGGGGCTGGAACAAACTTTCCAGGAATGAAATGTGGGAATAGGCAGGACCATAATATGGAGTCTGCGGTGCTGATGCTGCTGGGAGGCAGCGATGTCTGGCCCATGACATGGTGTGAATACTGAATCTATAGATTTTATTAGCGTGGATTTTCCCTCTGGGGCTCATGAAGGACATGGAAACACTGACCTTGGAAAGGCCATCCTGAAGGAGCCAGCTAAGTAATGAATTTTAGCTGTTAAGGCAATAAATGGGAACACTTGGACATCCTCAGGAAATCCAGGCTCCACCAGAGTGAGCATTTTGTAGATGTTGGGAGGAGGAGATCTCAGTGGGCAGAAGGGAGATGAATTCTTGCTCTGGTTGTAAATGAGGTGCAACCTCCTCCTCCCTCCTTGGACCAGCTGAGCCCTGTCCCTTGCCCTCAGTTCTGGCACTTCCAGCACCCCAGAAGGGATTTCCAGTTCACCAAGCCTTTCACTGCTGTCCCACCACAGACTCCTGCCCCAGGACCCAGGCCTGGTCCCGTGTGGCCCCTGTGCACATGCACATCGCCTCCAAGGAATGTGCTTTCTTGGGTGGAAACTGTGTCATCGGAGAAATATTTCATATTTTCGTTCGTTCGCATTCCCCAAATGAAAAATGAATCGCGAAGTCTCATAAATAAGGGGCCGAGGTTCTAATTTACATATTTCTGTGGTTTTTGGAGCAGGGGTGGCTGTGGCCCTGCCAACCATGTCCTAAGCCTTCCCCTCGTGCACCTTGGCTCCCACTGGCAGCTGCCTGCACTCCCTGGAATGGGAGAACTCGGACCAGCTCCGTGTCTCTGAGGCCACTCTGCCTCCTGCCAACATCTCGTGCAGCTGCTGGCACGAGTGTGGCAGGGAAAGCTTGCAGCCTTGGAGAAATCCTGTCCCCAGGCAGGTTTTTGGGATGCAAAGAGGGGTTTGCACAGAGCAGGAGGGGGAAAATCCCATGGCATGGTCCCAGCTTGGCTCTGATGGCAGGGCCGGGGTGATGGTACCTGTGAGTGGGGAAGGGGTGGTTGGAGAAACGCACCAGGGATGGAGCAACTGGGAGAGCAGAGGGCAGGGACTGCAGGGGAGGAGGAGATCCCAGAGGGGGAACAGCCAAGGCTGGCCTGGAGCAGCAGGTGGGAGAGCACAGAGAGCACAGGCTGGCGTGGCCCTGCCTAAACGCTGCAAACACGAGGCTGTCCCGCACTCCCTCCTTGGGCGCAGCCCAGCGCTCTGCCCTCCCTTACCGCAGCCCAGCTGCACCACAGCTCCATCTCCTCTTCTTGGCCTTTTCCCCTTGCTCCATGGCCACATGGCAATTTTCCTTGTCCATTCTCTTGTCCCTGTCCCTGTGGGGATTCTGCACCCCTGCAGTCGAATGTAGCCCCATGTCCCAGTGCCTCCTCTGAGCTGCAGCACCTGGCACGGGCAGGTGGGAGAGAGGAGCAGAACCTCTGGGCATCCCCTGTGCATTCCCCCAAAATGTTTGAAGCAAGGTGTGTTGGGGGTTCTGTCTGGGGCAGGTGTTTTCCTCACAGTTCCTCCAGAGAGTCCTCCAAGGCTGCGGGGCAGCAGGGAGCCCTTCTGGGCGCACCAGGAGACCCTCCTGGGGTGCACTCCTGGACTGGGAGAGGCATCTCCCCTTTGGGAGCCTGACCTTCTCCTGGTGCACTCCTGGGTTTGGACATGGGGCTTGGCAGCGGGAGAGGCACCACAGGCACCAGCTGTGGCCACAGCTGTCCATGCCCACACTCCAGGCCAGGCTTGGAGTTTCAGGTGGGCCGTTTCTGCCTGGCACTGCAGGGCAAGTCTGGGGTTAATGGCAATAAATCATGCTGCTAGAGCAATCTTCTGGTTTCAATTGAACTTTGCATTTGCATGTGGATTACACTCCAGGATGTTCATACTCACGTAATAACCTCCCCACTCAGCCACAGCAGAGACAAGCAGTGCCAGAGCCCAGGGAGGAAGGGCAACATTTAACACTTGTCTCCCTGAAAGGTGACGCCGCTTTCCCAGGCTCAGGAGCAAAGAGAGCTGGACACCTGGCTGTGAGGCTGTAGTGATATCCAGAGAGGAGACAAGAGCTCAGCAGAGCCCCAGTGCTTGGGAGAGAGGTGTCCCTGACCCCTCCATCCACCTGTTCCAAGAGTGGATCAAGAGTAAGGAACATGGCCAGAGTCTGCCTGTGCTCCTGCAGAACTCCATCTGCCCCAAGGCCTGGCAATGCCATGTGTGAGACATGGATTATGCACCCAAATCCACTGAGAGAGGAGCAAGTGGACTCTGTTAAATCCCAGGAAGCCCAACACCAACATTGCTTCCACCTGGCCCAGGCACACAGAGAGCCCGTGGCCTTGCCCTGGCTTTCACCTGCTCCTCTCCCTTGTGGGGATTCAGTAATGCAGAAAAATGGGTTTGGAGTGGGAGCGTGTCCTGCAAAGCTGTCTAAACATAGCCCAAGGAAAGAGGAATGCGGGGGCAAGGCCTGGGCACAGCAGAAATAGCCCAGGGCCTGCTGCTCACAGCTCAGCATCCTGGGACAGGCACAACGAGCCAGGGCTGTCCCTGAGCCAGGGACTGTGCCAGCCTGGCAGGGACACAGTGTACAGTTCTCACCATGGCTCCTCGGCTGTGCTGGGGACACCAGTGGTCCTGGAGATCCTGAAATCCATGTCCGGAGGGGCTGCAAGAACACCAGGAATGTGCTGGGGCTCTGCTTTTTCCTCCTTCCCTGCCCATTCCCAGTCCCTGGAGGAGAGCAGGGCTGAGGTCTCCCTGCCCAGGCCCTCCTCAGCAGCCTGGGAACATACTGGGGATATACTTCCAGACCCTCCTCAGCAGCCTGGGGACGTACTGGGGACGTTTTTCCAGACACTGGTGGCACTCCTGGTGCTACAGGAAAGGGAAGTCACAGTGCCACGGGCGTGCAGGAGAGAACAGCAGGGATCCCCACATAGGACAAGGAGGATTGGCTCCACCAGAGGAGAGTGTGCCAGCCTTCCTGGAGTGTGCCAGCGTACAGCTCCTCCCCTCTACCCACCTCACAAGGGCCCTGGGCTTGTTCTGAGCCATGGGCACAGGGGACACCCATGGATCCATGGGTGACTGGCTCCAAGAGCCCCTGCTGGAGCAGGGGACTGGAGATAAACCTGCAGAGTCCTGGCCAACTTCAGCCAGTCTGTGATTCAGTGACATTCCCTCTCTTCAGCCACTGAACTTGTTCTTTTCCGAGCCATCTTCCTTCCCCAGTCCCAGGTTCCTGGAACCCTGACCAGCAGGATGTTCCGACCTCCCCATCCTTCTGTGCTTGGTGAGAGGGCACAGAGGCCATGTGGCTGGTGCTCCCAGGGTCTGCTCAGATGGGCTGCCACACACGTTTCCTTGGGGAGCATCTGGAGGGATTTTCCCCTCAGTTTAGACCCCTGTGCAGATGGGTCAGCAGGTCCCGATTCCCAGTGACTCCCTCAGGACATGCAGTCCCACAACACTGGGGCCTCTCCACAGCCCTGGAGTGCTGGAAACAGCCCCGTGGGTTTGCAGGATGCTGCAGGCTCTGGTTCTGCAGCTCCACAGCTCTCTGCTCACCCGATTTGCTCCGTGGCTCCGTGCCCAGGGCTGCACTCCATCTCCATATTCAAATGTGGGGTTGATGGCAGCCTGGATGTGTCTCGTGCCAGAAGGGACCTGATCAGATTAGGTGGTCCTCAGCCGAGCAGACAGGGTCCTCACCTCCCCGTCTGAGACTCTTTAAAGAAAGCAGAGAGGAGGAAAAGGGAGTTTTTAACATGAAACATCTGGCGAGTTGTTCTGCCCTGCACACCAGGACGAGAGGGAAATGTCCTCTAGGCAGAGGCGAGGGAAGAGGACCTCTCTGGATATTTATAGCGACGGGCACGAGCGCAGCTGGGCCAGTGTCCCTGTGTGCTCACTGTCCTGTGTCCCCCAGGATGTGCCCGAAGCCATCCTCGGGGACAAGTCCTGCACCCTGCGTGCCCCAGGGAGGGGACAGGGGCTGTCCACGGCCACCTGGAGACCAAACCAGGGATAGACCTGCTGGCCACTACCATGAGCTGGCAGCAGGCAAGGTCCCAAGTTTCCTTTGGGAGATGGAAACTCAGCCCCCGAAGCGAGAGGGAGCCAGGAGAGTTAAGCAGGGACAAGCTGTAGGAGACTGCTGGAGAACAAAGCGTGCCTGAGAGAGAGCTGTGAAATACTTGGGAGTCTCTCAAGGAAGCTGGCAGCAGAGCAAGTTCAAATGGACTCAAACATCGTTCCCACCTGGTCTGAGAGCGGGCCAGGCAGCGCGGCAGGCGGGGCCACGCCGGGCTCGGAGCCCGCAGTGACCCAGACTAACGCTCCCTTTTATCACCCGGCTTTAAACGCGCTTTTATGATGTGCGAGAAGGGTGCAGATGGTTCCCTAATTAACTCGAGAGTGCTGAGTTGTGAAGTGCTGCGAGGAAAAGCAGCTCCAGCAGGGATGGCAGGGCCAGTCCGCAGAGCGGCCCGTGCCTGCGCCAGGCAGCGCCGGCGCTGCCCCGGGGCAGATGCCTCCTCCCGCGGGCTCTGTCTGCTCCCGGCACCCCAGCTCCGGAGGGGCCGTTCCCTGGGAGAATACTTACCCTCACAAATGCCGCCTGAAAACCTCTGTCTCGTGCAAGTGATACCGATGCAGAGGAAGTTCTCATGCAGCATCCCCAGGGGAGCTCATACTGTCACTGCTTCTTCCTCAGTCTCTTCTTGCTCTTTGTGTGCTTGGCTGCTCTGCACATCCCCTGGATTAAGACACGACAGCAGTGGGGTGACTTTTTGTCCCTGCAGTCCCTGTTGTGGGTGTCTCATCCATCTGCGCCTGTGGGGACCTTCCCGAAGCCCCCACACAACTCCCCATCCTTTCACCTGGTGAGGGTGGAGCTCCACAGATCCAACACTGGAGCACCCTTGGGACTGGGAAACACCTTTCCCAAGCAATTCCAATGGACCTAAAGCCTCATGCTTATCAGTTTTACCTAAACCCAGTATCTTTGTGATTTCTATCCCTGAAACCAAAACTAAATTCCTTATAATTTGGATTCAAGTGAAAAAAAAGGCCTTTTTCAGCCCAAAACTCAATGGCTGGGTTTGCTTTATGTGTTCAACCCTGAAATACAATCCAGTTCCATGCTAGAACAAAAATCCCCCAAATTTTCCTTTGAAATGGCGAAATCGATGCTCTTTTTGTCTGCAGGCTCTTCAGCGAGCAGTTCACCCGGCCCAAGGCAATGTTCCGCAGTCAAAGATTCATTAATGAAATTGAAACATTATCCATGTGCTAGTTACCAATGACGTCTTAAGTGGCTGAGCTGAGCCAAAGCATCACCGTGGGCAACGGGACCTGGGTGGCAGCACAGAGGTGAGTCTGAAAGCTTACAAAGCCTCTGTCCCTGACCATCCCTGAGGCAGTTTTTGGCACATGGCTGATGCCGGGGCACTCACGCCATAGGGAGCAGCAGCTTCACGCGTGAGGCAGGAGGAATCGCCTCTGCTCAGCCCCTGCTCCTGGGAATAAAAGAGAGGAGGACAGCGAAGCCTCTGTTATCTCGGCGGGAGTAAGGGATTGAGGGACGGAGGTGACATCGCTTGAGGCGACAGGTGAAACTTGGCAGCTGGGAGGAAAATTCAACGATGGTTGTGCAAGAGGGACAATTCAGAGGGAATGGCTTGTTTGTGTCTGACAGTGCGGGAGTTCTGACATTGCGGGAAAGCTCCAAATTGCAGGGGCTGCCAATGGCAAAGAAGGGAACCAGAGGCACCCCAAAATCTAGCGGAAGAAAAGAACGGCGCATCGCATCCACGGCAGCAATTCCCAAATTCCCACTGCCCTTCCACGAGGCTTCTCCCTGGCGCTGCCCAGCACCGACCGCAGCGCTCCGGCACCCCCTTCCCCGCTCTGCCTGCGCTGCGGGCTCGGCTCCTGTCCTCAGCTGACTCCTCTTGGCCGGCCTGCCCGGAGGAAACAGCTTGCGCTGGGGCAGGGCCAGCGCTGCGCTTGTGCCGGGGCTGCTGCCAGAGCGAGCAGCGAGCGGCTGAGCCCCGGGGGCTGAGCCCCGCGGCTGCTCCCAGCCCAGACACGCCGCTGGGAACCGGCACGCCGAGACCTGCCAGCGCCGGGCAGCGGCTCCCAGGGCTGCTCGGGAGCCGAGCCAAGCCCCAGCAGACGGACAAAGTCACGGCTTCCCCTGGGAAGCGGAGACCTGGAGTGGGTCTTGGTGGGCAGAGAGAAGGAATTCAGTGAAACGGCCCCTAAAAGGCTGCCCATCACCCCAAAATAAGGGGCTTCTCTCCTTAAGCTCCAGGAGGATGTGGCAACAAGAGGCTCTGGGCAGGTCCTCGTGGTCACTGCTGGCTGTGCCAGGCATTCGTGGGGTCTGGGGATGTGGGGGGCTGCAGGCCGGTGGTGACCTGGCTCCCCCTCCCCACGCTGTCCCTCAGAGGGTAGCAGAGATTGGGATACGTCGGGGAGGATGTTCCCAGCACAGGCACTGCTGAAGAGCAGGACCAGCGGCCCCACAGCGATGGGGAGAGGCAGCCAGGGCTGGGCAGAGCCCGCCTGAGGGAGGATCTGCTGCTGCTGCTGCTGCTGCTGCTGCCGCTGCTCAGGAAGGAAGTTTGAAGAACAGCATCGACTCGAGAAGAACGGCCCAGAGATGGCCAGGAATGCACTGGCAGGGTCCTGCAGGGATGCAGCTCTGGATGAGCACCAGGAGGTGTGAGGGAATCCTGGGAGTGCTGGGATGAAAGCAGGAACCTCCCTACTCTGCTCTGTCACAGCCGCCATTCCTGATGTCAGCCCATGCAGGGACGTCTGGGCCACTGTCACCTCTGCTTGGTGTCACCAGTCCTTGCTCAGCCCCTGACCCCTCTGCTGTCTCTGGCACAAAGTCTCAGCTCTTCTCGTTCCCAGCTCTTCTCATTCCCCTTCCATCCCACAGGGGGTTTGACCTCTCCTCCTCACTCTCTCATCTTGGACCAGATCCATATCCCTTCCTTGGTGACCCCCCCATCCCTTTCTGATCCCTCCTTTTCCATCTTTCCCTCAATTTTGACACCTGGTCCCCCCCACCTCGTTGGCCCCTAAATCTCTCCTGTATCCATGACCCCATTGCTGCAGGTCCCAGTTCTCCTTGCCTTGGTCCAGCCACCTTCTCACTCCCTCCCTGGTCCCCTCTGCCCTCTGCTCCTGTCCCCACACCTGAATTTCCAGGGAGACCCCCCAGCCTGGCAGTCCCCCAGACCCATGACCTCCTGCACCACTTCCCCATGTTCCTCTCCGTGAGTTTTCCTTAAAGCCAGTAAATCCCACACTAGCTTTTCCAGCTGCCAGGACAGAGTCAGGCCAGCTATGGACAACGACCCTCCCCAGCCACAGGTGCTTTCCCAAGGGGGAAATAATGGGAAAACTGCAGGTCCCTGGGCAGCCCTGGGAGGGTGGCAGAGGCACCTTCCACCAGCCTGCACAGACATACCCAGCTCAGCCCTGGGCAAAGCACTTCTTAAACTTTTTTCAGGATTTCTGCTATTTCCCAGCAAAGAGGCCACCACATTCCGGATGTCAGGATTGCAGGGCTTTTAATCCCACACGTGGTGCCTCTTTGGGGATCAGACGAGGAGGCTGGAGGTGGCTGCTAAGCCAGATCCCCACCTTGACAAGTGTTTTGGCACAGGGAACTCATCTCAAGGTCACCCCATGGCTGAGCTGGTCCCTTCCAGCCTCCAGGTCACCTCAAAGCAGAACAGGCTGGTGTCCTCCAACCTGTGGGGAGTTAGAGCTCCCTGCAAGGGGTTCCTGGGGAAAGAACATCCTCTGTGGATCCCCAGCCTTGTTGCCATCAGCAAATGCATCACTCGCCTCTCAGGTTCTCTAATCCCCATCTCCCAGAGTCCTGTGCCTGGGGGAGGCTCACATTTCACTTTGCTGAAAGGCACACTCTGAGCTCTTCTGGATGCACAGAAAAGCTGGAGGCATAAACCTTATGGCTTAAAAAGCAGAACACAAAAAACCATACCCAGTATGTGCTTCTTTTTTTTTTTTAATAATAATTCTTAATTTGAAGCTCTGCTCTTAGTTTTTGGTCTCTGAGTCATGGCTGGAATTATCAGGGCTCTGGGAGCCATCGACTGGCATTTGCAGGCTGCACTGGGAGGGGAGGGAGGCAGCTCAGGCCTGCCTGCTCTGTTTCCCCTCAGCACCACAAGGATCTGGCTGTGAGATAATAGAGCAGCACCGCCTTTTCCTCAGGGCCCCTCTGCGCTGCAGACACAAACTGGAGCACAGGCAGTGTCTAAAGTTCATGTTCTGGCTGAGTGTAACCAGTTCCATCTCTGTGCTTGGTTGCCCACGATTTGCTTCAGTTTTCCCCTTCTGGGTTGAGATTTTCCAGCCCTGCTCCCCGCACAAAGGAGGTTTGAGAGTCTCTTTGAACACACTTTGGCCATCGCAGAGCACACAGGCAGTGGAAAGCAATATCTCCACAATAAACATACCCTGCTTTTTTTCCTTTCTTTCGAGAATACAAAACAATCTTCCAATTTTTAAGCGGCTCTGCTGCCGAAACTGCTGGGGGTCAGAGCTGACACCTGGCAGGGAATCGGCCCTTACCGTTCCCATAAACACTGAGTCTCCCTTGCTGAAAGCTGCAGCCACTCAGGCACAGCACGTTTTGCAGTGATGGTACCTTTTAATCAACACTTGGAAAGCTCCAGACAGTGGGAGAAGGATGAAAACAATCCCTTGAAAGCTCCGAGGGCAGGTCAGAGCCGGGGATGGAGGCAGGCAGAAGTTTCACACCCAGGCAGGGAGCGGCGGCCTGGAGTTACCTATGGGCAGCAGATGTTCAGCTGTCCTTGGGAAGGACAATGTGAATGAGATGGAAGGAGCCAGGACCACTAAATCCCTCCTTGGCCAGCGTCAGATCGGAGCCGTTCAACGATACATCACTGAAGGCTTCCCAGAACTGCAGGAATACCGAAGAGAATTTGAAATAAATCATAGAAGGATTTAGGTTGGGAGGGATGCCTGGAGGTCGCCAGGCTAGCCCCGGAGTGAGTGAGTGCTCCAAAGCCGGGTCAGGCTGCTCAGAGCCATGTCCAGGCACGCTGTGAACGTGTCCAAGGATGGAGATCCCACCACCACGGCTGCACCGCTTCCAGCACAACCCCAACCTCGCGGGTCACACCCCTGGCTCGTCCCAGCACGTGGAGAGCTGGTTATTCACCAGGGAAGGGCAGAGGGTGAGAGAGGCAAAGCCTGCAGAGAAGCCAGCACCACAAACATTGTTGTGACCAAGGGAAGGAGAGCTGGAACAGGGCTTGCAGCCAAGTGTGGCTTGCAATGAGGGGGTCATGGATACAGGAGAGATTAAGGGGTCAAAGGGGGGCAGAACCAGGCACCAAAACTGGTGGAAAGACAGAAAAGGAGAGCACGCTGGAGGGACAGGAGAGGGATGGGTTACCAAGGAGGAGATATGGATCTGGTCCTGGTTGTTCATGCCTGGCAGAAAACAGAAACCTGGGATGGGGTCTCTACCGGGGGCTGGGGAAGGTGTCTCCCTTTCTCCTCCTGAGGAGACTCTGGTGACAAACATTCCCAAGAGATCTCAGGCTGCTCTGTGGTGCTGGAAGGGTGATGCTGTTTCTGTTGGCCATGCCAAGGAAGAGCATCTCTCCATGGCCCTCAGCTGCTGCTCCAGCCCTGCTCCCTCCAAGCAGAATCCTCATGTTGGCAAAACCTCTTCCCATAACAACTGTGGGAAGAGACTGCCCTGGAAAGAGGAGCTCATGGGAAGTTAAGGATGGGTGAGGTACAGATGGAATCACAAGATCCTTCAAACCCAACAGACAATGGGACCCAGCAGGGAGTGGCTGCCTGAGCCCCTCTGTTCCCCACACAGGCCCTGCAGAGCTGGGAATGCTCCTCCTGCCTGGACAAACACCCAGCACCAAGTGTACATGGGCAACTGGGAAAATCCATTCATAGAAGTGTCCAAGGCCAGGCTGGACAGAGCTTGGAGCAACCTGGCGTAGTGGGGGCAGGGGGATTGAAACCAGATGATGTTTAAGGTCCCTTCCACCCAGGCCATTCCATGAGTCTATGATTCTGTCCTAGGATCCTGCCCACAACACTGGAATATGTCCATGGTGGCTTCCAGCCTCACGCCAGGGACAAGATGGCTCCCTGGCTGCCCCAGGCATGGGTGTCCTGTGGGGCTGTGCCGTGGGCTGTGCCGTGGGCTGTACACGGGGTCGAATGTTCCCCCAGGGAAGGTGCTGGGGGATGCAATGGGACACACAGGGGAGGGACAGGTGGAGACCCCATTCCCAGATCACGCTCAGAGCACCCAGAGATCCCCGGTGTTTTAACGTCAGGAGAGCCATGGGGACAACAGCGGGCTGGTGAAAACACCTCTGAGTGGGGGACTTGGCAAAACAAAAAGGTTTCACTTGCTGAAAGTAAGGCTGAGCAGATGTCCTGATTGCCAGGTACCACGGACTCCTGTCCGTGCCTCACAATCCTCCCGCCCCGAGTCCTGGGAGGAATTTCTCTGGGATGTCTGACAGAGATTTTCAGACAGTCTCTCTAGCTGGGAGCTTCCTTTCCTTCAGGGGTGATAATCTCTTGGTCAACAGTTAATAGCAGTGAACCAAGGCAGGGAAACCTAAGGATGCTCAGCACTGGAAGAGGCAGCTCCCCCATCCCTTCACCACCTTCCTGGCACACCCCCCAAACAGCAGAGACACAGGAGGAACGAAAACTTCAGGCCCTCACCATCCCGGTGAGTTTGGCTGTTCCAAAGCCGCGTACCAGGCTCAGCTTCCCTGGGACGGTGACGAGGCCGCTCCGTGCATGTGGCTTGCCCCTCGCACATACCTTTCCTTTGAGCGCATCCGGCGCAGGCACCGCAAAGCCCCGGCACATCCCATCAGTGCCGTTTCCTATGACAACGCCGTCAACAGCGCTCGGAGCAGGGTTGGGGTCCGGGGGGCCGGCCAGGTGTGGGGCTCTCGTAGCCATGGCAAAGGGGTGTTTATTTCTGTGTTTTGCATGTCGGCGTTACCCCCGGGAGAGCTCCCCGCGCGTGTCACGGCAGCGTGAGGCTCTTTGGCATCTCCCCCAGCAGCTATGTCAGCCTTTGAGGGAGCTATGTGTGACCTACACCTGCCACCGACGGGCTGCGGGAAACGTCCGTCCTTCCCGGAGCTGCCACGGCTCCCAGGAACTCCCCACGCTGGTGCAGGCTGTGGCCCCAGGTGCTCTTGCTGCAGCCCTCGTGCTGGGTTTTCTTACCCCGATATTGCAACGCGCAGCAAATCTCCGTTTTTCCGCGCGGACCCCGCTGTGGGAAGCGTCCCCTGCCTTGCCCCTTTCCCATCAGACCGTGCCCGACTCTGTGCCTTCCCCACAGCTTCTCCTGACATTCTGCAAGCTCGGGGGAACGCTCCCAGCCCATCCCCGGGGAGCGCTCCGGCCAAATCACAAAGGATCCCGTTCCCCGGCAAGGGTGCCAGGGGCGGGGAGATCTTGCCTCACATCTATTCTTTCTAGGTACAAAACACGCATTCCAAAGTCAGAGCCGTTTCACTGGCAAGGGCTGGGAGCAGCTCGGAGCCGGCCAGCTGCCCTAGTTCTGATTCCCAGCGAGGCCGCTTTCCCAGCCCTGCTCTCCCCATGTTTTGCAGATGCTGGCATCGAGGATGCATCGCCCGGCCAGCCCCGCCCGGGGGACTGCGTCCCGCGGGCCACATCGCAGCCCCGGGCCTGCTGGAGCCGCTGCAAAGCCGCCGGTCCACGCATCCCTCTGCTCCCGCGTCGCTGCTCTGGAGCGGGGAGCTCGTGTTTAACGACCGCGTGTGTTTTCGCTCAAGCATTACATCACCTGGCAACGGACGGACGGACGGACGGACGGATGGACGGGGCCAGCCCGGCTGCGCTGTCCCTGCCGATGCTCGTCCCCTGTGCTCCGTGTCCCCAGCCCGCCGCCCTTTGCCCTGTGCAGGTGAACAGAAAATCCGCCTCCACGCCGAGCCCACCGCGGGGGCTCACACACAGCGCCCCCTCCCCATCTCCCTGGCGTATCCCAGCGCCGGGTGTGGAGGGCAAAACGGTCTGTAATTTCCACCTCCATCAACACTTCCCTTAAAATAAAGTGGGAGCTGAGATAAACCAGACAGGCAGGCTCCGGAGAGCCGCTCCCCAGCGTGGATTGAGCTCACACTTCTTTAAGTGGGCGGCCAGGTCGGGCCTTCGCACCTCGCGCAGCCGGAGAGGAACCGGGTGAATTTGCTGATCATCGGCTGCCAATTTCCGCAGCGGTGGAAGGAGCGTGGGGAATGGGGGGAATGGTGACAGGGAGCCCTGCGGGAAGGGAGTGCAGACAGGGCATTTCCGTGCACTCACAGAGATTGGGCTCACGAGGAATCAGGAGCTGGGATAAGCAGCATCTCAAACCCTTGGCACGGGGGGAAGGGGCAGTGTTGGACCTGCGGTGGAGAGAGTGATTTTGCATTCCTTGCCCTTCATCCACATGGCAGATTCTCATTGACATCCACACAGATTCTCCCCTTCTCCTCTGGCCCACCTGCAGTGTTCTGTCCAGCTCTGGGGTCCCCAGCCATTAAGAAGGACACGGAGCTGCTGCAGTAAGTCCAGAGGAGTCCACAGAGATCCTCCAAGGGCTGGAGCCCCTCTGCTCTGGAGCCAGGCTGGCAGAGCTGGGGCTGCTCACCTGGAGAAGAAAAGGCTCCAAAGAGACCTCAGAGCCCCTTCCAGAGCCTAAAGGGGCTCCAGGAGAGCTGGAGAGGAACTTGGGACAAGGGATGGAGGGACAGGACACAGGGAATGGCTTCATATTGACAGAGGGGAGTGAGAGATGAGATGTTGGGAAGAAGTTCTTCCCTGTGAGGGTGGGGAGGCCCTGGCACAGAGTGCCCAGACACGCTGTGGTTTCCCTGGATTCCTCCAAGTGTCCAAGGCCAGACTGGATGGGGCTTGGAGCACCCTGGGATAGTGGAAGGGTGTCCCTGCCCATGAGAGGGGGGTGGAATGAGATGCTCTTGAAGGTCCCTTCCAACACAAACCATTCCATGATCCTGTGATTCATCCGTTTAACTCACTGCCGCCCCAGCTGCTCCCCAAGCCCTATGCAGAGACAACCCCCAAAAAGGGGGGTGAGGAGTTCAGTGGGGACACGAAGGGCCCGGGTTTGGTCTCGGAGCTGATGGAACCCAGAGCCCCTTGAAGGGGCTGGAAGGGGCTCAGCTGCCAGACCCCCCCTGGTCCCCGGGCTCTGGGGGCCGCGAGGGCCGCGTGTCCATCACCAGCCCCGGCCAAGCTGGGCTCTGCATGTCCCCAGGGCACCCCTGGCCGGGAGGGGACCCCCGGGGCCCGGCAGCACGTTTTCCTGCAAAATTCCCCGTGTTCCCGTCCTGCCGACGGCCGCGCACCCCGCGCCCGCCACCTAACGGCCACTGCCGGCCGGCACCGGGATCGGCACCGGCAGCTGGCACCGGCACTGGGAGCAGGGCACTGGCACCGGGACTCGGCCATTGGGCACCGGCACCGGTACCAGGATCCGGGCACCGGGATCCAGACACCGGGCATTGACACCGGGATCCGGACACCGGCACTGACATAGGAGCACTGGCGCCGGGACCCGGCCATTGGGCACCGGGATCCAGACACTGGCACCGGGACCCGGGAATTGGGCACCGGTACCAGGATCCGGGCAACGGCACCGGGATCCAGACACCGGCCAACAGTACTGGACCGGTACTGAGATCCAGACTCCGTGCACGGGGCACTGGCACGGGGCACGGTACCGGCCATCGGGCCGGTTCCTCCCCTCGCGGGCGGCATGCCCCGAACTCCCGCCTGCAGCCCCGCACATCCGAATCCCTTCACCCCGCCGGTGCCCACCTGCCCCCAATCCCTTTTCGGGCCGATGCCATCTGGGATGTGAACCCCCCCGGTGTCACCCGGGGTGCGACACCACTCAGGTGCCAGTCACGATGCGACATACATCCATCACCCTCAACCCCCGTGGTCCCCATGCTGGTGGGCGCAGCCCCCCTGTCCTCCCCCACCTCCTGTCTTGGCAGCTCCCTCCCTCTTCCAGCTTTTTTGGCAGAGACGCGCCAGCTTGGAGAGAGCAGCAAGGAATTAAAAAAAAAAA
>WEKY01021704.1:400677-423476 GCA_013390045.1 Picathartes gymnocephalus
AAAAAAAAAAAAAAAAAAAAAAAAAGGGAGGGGGGGAAAAAAAAAAGGGGAAAGGAAAAAAACCCTCCCCGAGCAGCCAGCCCAATCGGCGGGAGAGGCTCGTGTGTGTTTGGCCTTTCCTCATGACGTAGTGTCCTGTGCCTCTCTCCCCCCCTCCCTCTCCTTTTCCCCTCCCTCCACACCCCCCTCCCCTTCCCCTCGCATCTTTGGAAGCAACAATTAAGCAGCTCTGGGATAAAACACACAGCCCGCGGGAGCACGGGGGCATTGCTTCAAGAGATGGCAAGGCGGGCAGCTGCACCCCTCCTCCCCGGAGTCCTCCTCCTCCTCTCCATCCTCCCGGCTACTCAGCAAGGAGGTAAGGAACGAAAGGCTCCTTCCCGTACCCCGGCCAGCGCTTCGCTCCTCTCCTGCGGGGACCCTCCGCGGGCACCGGGGCTGCGACACCCCCCACCCTCCTCCGGGCAGCCCCTCGCCTGCCCCGGCTGCGGAGCCCCGAGCAGGGACTGTCACCCACCTTGTCCTGCCTTGGGGACATCCCCGAGGGTGGGTGGGCAGCCCCCCGTGTGGCACCTCCGCCGAGGGCTCTTTGCTCCCCAAACCGACGGGTGGCTTGTGCCATGCCCGGGTTGGACGGGATGTCGCCGAAGGTGGTGACGCGGGGCAGTCGGTAACGGCACCGCTGCACCAAGCACTTGTCAGGGGGAGGCTGCAAGGGGTTGTGTCCTGGTGAGAGGCTTGGGGACATGAGGGGCTTGGGGACACGAGGCGCTTGGGAATATGAGAGGCTTGGAGGTACGAAAGGCTCAGGAACACGCAGGCAGGACACCAGGGGTGGCCACCAAACTCCCGTGGGACTTAAAAGTGCGAGGGGCCGGGGGAGGCGGCAGCTGTCACCCCGCGGTGCGATGGCAGCGGGAGCTGAGGCGGTGGGTGGGTGGGAACATCCCGCAGCCGCTCTGTGCGAGCTGCTGCCCAGTGTGTGGCCGTGACAGTCCCGGGGCTGCTGCAGCTGCGGAGCGGCTCGACCCACCCGAACCGCAGCCTGGAGGTGCCGGGGAACCCTCACACCGCCCTCATCGCGCTTGTGCCACCAGCGTCGGGTCCCCGTCCCAGCACGGTCCCAGGGCTGTGTGACAACCTAGCCCACGCACACGCAGGTGCGGCACACGCGACCGGGGCAGGAGGTGACAGCTAGCGCAGGTTGCGTGTCCCAGCCGTGTGACACAGCCCGGCCAGCGCAGGGGTCTGTCCCAGCCGTGTGACACAGCCCGGCCAGCGCAGCCGGTGACTGCCCGGTGACCAGCCCCTGTCTCGGGGTCAGATTGGGAGCTGAGCTCCCACCCAGGCGGGGAGAGCAGCTGAGCACAGATTCAGAGCCCACTGCAGTGGCCAAACTGGGCAGAGGGCTGTGAGGAGGCGACAGCACCACCAGGGAGGGGACAGTCACCTCCGGAGAGCCGGGTGCCACGGAGAGCGTGTGATGGGCAAAGCCACCACCGGCCGCGGGGTCGGTGCCGGGGCTGCCGTTTGGGGCTCGTTGGACAGAGAGGATTGAGGACTGGAGGAGGAGAGGGGCCAGGATACCACGGGTAGTGCCAGGGCTGGGTGGGCACCAGGGCAGCCACAAGCTGGGCCACCTGTCACCAGGAGCAGAGCCCTCAGCAGGTCCATCTGCCCGTGCCCTGCAACTCCCGGGACCCCAACCTGGGGCTGGCTGCCCCTGGCTGTGCAGGCAGTGCCACCCCAGAGCCGGGAGCTGCTGTCGGTCCCCGATCCTGCCCGGGGTGCTGGATGGGATGTGCTCAGCCCTGGGCACTGTCCAGCTCTGGTAGTGACAGAGACGTGGCTTGCTGATCCAGGCTGGCTTTGCTCTGATCCCTCAAGCCGCGGCCAGCTGGGACAGTCTCTGGAGGACTTTGGACCCCGGGTGAGACCCTGCAGCGGTTTCCGAGCAGCTGGGGACTGTTGGCCCCATCCCAGGCCCCGGCTCAGTCCAGGGGTGCTTGCTGGTTTGGGAAGCAGCTCACAGAGGTGACCAGACCCTGGAGATGGTCCCAGTGCTGGTGGGACATGGGAGAAGGCTCTCCCGTGGAGAACTGGGAAGTGTCTCTGTGCCCGGTGTCTCAGCCCTGCTGGTGGCACACCGGCCCTTGGGGACAGAGCTGGCACAGAGGCACGGTGGAATGGTGAGGGGGGATCCCAGGGTGCTGGAGAGGCTCAGGGCCGTGTGCTCCAGCACCAGCTGCCAGTGCAGGTCCATATCATCCTGGCAGGAGGGGGAACCCTGAGACATCCCAGGGCTGAGGGGTTCATACCCAGACTGTCACCTCACAGCAGTGACAAGGGGCTGAGCTGTCAGCACTCAGGAAATCCCCAGCAGCAGGTCAGGATCAGCCCCTGGGGAGCTGCCCCTGGGGAGCAGAGCTGTGCTGGCACCGTGGGGACCTGCGTGGGGAAGGTGCCCTGATTCCCTAAAGGTGCCAAGGGAAGCCTGTCCCAGCATCTGGCACAGGGCATCCACCCCTCAGTGCTTCGTGTGTGGAGCACGGGGGATCCCCAGCAGTGACACCCCCAGGAGGGACAAGAGGGACCCCGGGGAGGTGCCAGCCCTGCAGGCTCTGGGACCGCGGGGAGCAGCTCGGGTGGGTGCAGAGGGGCAGGCACTGGGTGTGCTGGCACCCAGCCTGGGGCTGCGGGGACCCTCCGAGGACACCCAGAGTCCCTAGGGTGGGGCTGAGGTGGCATCTGCCTTTCTCAGCTGGAACCTGGCCCGCCACGGCTGCTCCCTCCCCTCACAACTGGCAGGGTGCAACTCGGAGATGAAAGCTGGAGCTTCAGGGGGGCTGGAGAGGAGCCAGGCCCCGGCAGCTCACCCCGCTCCCCCCGAGCTGCTACCAGCGAGCTCGGCCCGGGATGCAGCACAGCTTCAAAGTCGCTTGGAGACTGAATGTTTCCATAACTTTCTTCCAAGAAAAAGAAAACAGCAGAAGGAGGGAAGAGAGGGAATGTTGGTGGTTTCACACTGAGGCTCCTCTGGGAGCGGGTGCTCATGGGTGCAGAGAGGGGCTGAGGTATGAGGGTGTCCTGTGTTGGATTCTCCAGCCTGGTCTCAGTCTAAAACCTATGGAATAGAGAAATCCTCTGCATTTCTGGCTTGTGAAGGGAGCTGCGAGCAGTGGTGCAGACAGAAACGGTGCAGCCGATCCAAACGGGATCGGAAGCAGCGCTGGCAGTGGGACAGCATGGATATCCACACCTGGGGATGGAGCCGGTGGGGAAAAACCTCCCACTCCCATAAACAGGGAGACTCCACACCGGATCCTGAGCACCTCTGTGGCTCACACCCTGCCACAGCTGGGGCTGCACGAGTGGCTGGCCCCTGGATTGAGAAGCCATCCCCGGGGTGGGATGCAGGCTCCCAGCCAGCCCAGCCCAGGAGACAGGCTGGGAGCCCAGGAAAATCCCCTTCCCAGGGTCCTGGCAGGCTCAGAGCAGAGGCAGCACAGTGTTCTTTCAGCGCTGGGAAGCTGCTGACTCAGTCTCCCCGTCCCTCATGTGCCAAGGGAATGGGTGGAGAGGACAAATGGGAGCATTTAGACCCCAAACTGGGCTGGGGGCTGCTGCCCCTGAGGCTGGGCAAAGACAGAGATGGCCGGAGAGCGACGGCCAGAGCCCAGCGTGGTCACAGTGTCACCAGTGTGTGAGCTGTCACCAACACCTGTGCTCGGTGGTGCTGCCCAGGGAGGGACTGGAGATGCTGGGGGGATCCAGAGGGATCCCCTGGCAGTGCCTGCACCAGGGAACAGCCCCGAGCCGGGCTCTGAGGGAGCAGCTTGTGAAGGAGTTTCCAGGGCAGGGCAGATCCAGCTGTGCCTGGCAGCAGAGTTGGTCAGGGAGAACTCCTGAGGGAGAGGTTTGGCCCCTCAAAGCCACTTGGCACCAGCCACCTATGCCACTGCCTCTGGGCCACCCCATCTCCTGCCAGGCCTTGCTGACCTGCACCCCACACCTGATCTGGGCGTGGGACAGCAGATGGACCAGCACAGCCTCTGCAACGCCCCCCAAAAGGTGTCCAGGCACAGTGCCCTGTCTCTGGCATGGTGCCTGGGGATGCCTGGGGAGGGGACAGTGACAGTGTCACCACAGTGGGACCCTCCTGGCAGGACCCCCAGTGTCCCAGGAGGGTGATGATGATGATGATGATAAAGGGCTGAGTTTGGCAGCTGTGGCTGTGGTCAGGTGACACCTGGGCATTTCTGTGGCCCCCACACTGCAGGGATGCTGTGAGAAATCCTTGTCCCAGCTTCCTTGGCAGTCTCTGTCAGGCAGCAGTGGCACAGGGTGACTGAGGGGTGGGGGAGGTCAGCCAGGGTCCCCCACTGCCACCCCAGCACGAGGTTTTGGGGGGCTGAGGAGCACGATTAGGGCTGAGCATCCCCTCCTGGGTGGGGACAGTCCCCGGCTGTGTCAAGGGAGTCCCTGGCCATGTCCGAGCTCTGGCTGGGAGGGAGAGCTGGTGCTGTGCAGATGCTTGGAGCTTGTTTCGAAACAAGGAAGGAGTTGGAGTTGTGTTTAGCCAAGCTAGCGGGGGTGGTGTGGGCAGGGAAAGTGCTGGGAAAAGGAGTCCTTCTGTCACCCCCCGAGCCGGGAGAAAGAGCAATTCTGCCACCCCTGGCCGCAGGCCATGCTGTGCCATGCCAGGGACTGAGCACGTGTCCCCCCTGTCCAAGGGACACTGGCAGAACCTCGGGAGGGGATACTGGGGGGCACAGGCCAGGGACCCACTCTTTGGGGCTGTGTGATGGGCCCTGGCACGGCTCCTCCCCCTGCATCCCCAGGGATATCCTGTCCTGTCACTGAGCGTCCCAACATGTCCTGTGCACGCACAGCCTGACAGCCCTGGTGTGTCCTGACCCCCCAGTGCATCCCTGTGGGGGGCTGGACACTTCTGCCAGGTGCCCAGGCTGGGAGGGACAGCTGAGCAGGGCCCAGGGCACAGCAGGGAGATTGGGGCACAGTGAGGAGTTTGCCCCACATCTGCGATGGAGATGTGCTGCACAATGTCCCCTACCCTGGTGTGCCAGCCCTGCCACCTGCCTGTCCCCTCCGGCCGCTGACGCTGCCCTGCCCAGCCCAGGGCATTGCCCAGCCCCTGGTGGCAAACCCCATCACAGGCCCGGAGCCAGGAGGGGAGTTTCCCTCTGCACTGCTGTCCCCTGGTGTCCCCAGCCCACCCTCGGCCCCGGTGGAGCTGGGGGGCCAGCCAGGGCTGGCAGCCTGGTGGCCTGCAGCAGACACCCCTGGCAGCGTCCATGTCATCCAAAAAACCTTGTTGTGGCCTCTGAGCATGGGCTGAGATGCCCTGGAAAGTGCTGGCAGCTGGATAGTGACCTCAGTGTCACAGAGACAGGCAGAGGGACACAGGGGGGTTCCATGGGTCCCAGCAGTGACCCCCCCAGTCTGTCACCCCGGTCCCACGGGCCTGAGCTGGCTGTTCCCACGGGTACCTCGGTGGGCAGGATCCCTGGGGCAGCCCCAGAGGATGCTCAGGCGTGGCTGGGACCAGCAGGGACTGTGGGGATGGACTGGGACACCCCACGTGCGTGGCCGTGCCTGGACCCACCCCCCAGGGGCACGTGAAGCTGGAGGTGATGGAGACAGCCCTGGCTGTGGGATGGGACAGGAGCTGGGAGACAGAGCTGGACAGCAGCCAGCCCCATGTCCCTCCCTCCTTCCCGTGCAGGGCCAGGTCCTGCTGACATGTCCACCGAGGTGCCACCCTGGCTCCCAGCTGGGGCACCTGTCACCACTGTCACTCCGGGGAAACAGAGACGCAAGGAGAGGCAGGGAGCTGCCCTCGAGCTCCACATCCCAACCCCTCTGCAGGGAGAAGCAGGGGATCCAGGAGGAGACCCCCCACCCCCTGCCTTGGACCTCTGGGGGGATTTTAACAAGGGTCTCTGCTCTTGCAGGGATTCCTGGTGCTATCCCGGGAGGGGGAATCCCAGGAGGAGGCTTTTTCCCAGGTAAGGGGGCCCAGGCACCATCAGGAGAGGACATTGCCCTGTTTGCAAGGATGGGCAGGGGCCTGGGTGGTCTTTGAATGCCTTTGGGACACCACAGAAGGCTGGGGACCTGCCAGCAGGGATCAGGTGACATGGGGACACCCAGTCTGGCTGCTCAGCTCAGACTCAGCTTCAGTGCCACAGTGTGGGGGCAGGACTGGGTGGCAGTGCCAGGCTCACTCTGGGGACCCCTAGCCCAGGGCTGGCACCCACACCCGGCCCAGCCCTGGGCACAGGAGGTGCTCAGAGGTCACAGCCTGTCCCCAGAGCTTCAGCCAAAACCCTGGGGACATCCTAGGGGGGATGGCCCATCCCCTGACACCCATGTGACCCTCTCCACCTCTCCAGGGACCCCCGGGAGCCTGGGGGGTACCGGGGGCCCCCAGGGGCCGTGCTCAGACTGTGCCCTTGCTCACAGGTGCTGGAGTTGGAGGTTTGGGAGCAGGTGAGTGCTAGGACCCTGTGCCAGGCTGTGCTGGGCCGGGGAGAGGGGCAGGATGTCCAGTAGAGCTGCCTTGTGCTGGGCAGGGGATCTGCCACCAGGTTGGCCATGTCCCACACGTGTCCCCCTGCCCGGGCATGCTCGGAGGGAGGATGGCTCTGACCCCTCTCTGCTCCCTCTCCTCCAGGACTCGGGGCTGCAGGAAAACCTCCCAAACCAGGTAAGAAGCCTTTCCCTGACTCTCACCACCCCCAGGCACGCCGGTGGCCAGGACATTTCCCAACCTCTGCTGCCCTCTCGCTGCTCCCACGTGGCCAAGGCACAGCCAGCCCTGCCCTGCCACACTAATGCTGCCACAGCCTCCAGGAGCTTCCCTCCCCATCCCGCTTCAGCGCTGCCCTCTGCCCCCAGCCCCCTCGAGCCACCCTCTGGGGCTGCTTGCTGCCTGCGAACGGCGCCAGAGCTGCGGGAGGAGATGCAAAGCCGGCAGCCGGTGTCCCAGTGGGCAGCGGGCAGTGCCACCTCCGCCTGCCTGCCTGCCTGCCTGCCAGCAGGGCCAAGCAGCTTCTGCAGAGGCTCCTGCAGCCCACGCTGGGCTTTGCCTGGCCTAGGAATGCTGGGGAGAGAGGACATGGCCAGGAGAGAGGGGGGATACTGGCAGGAGGATGTGCAGCTGGAGAAGGCACAGCTGGAGGGCACCAAGCCTGGGGCAGCAGGGCCTGAATGTGCAACATCTGGGGCCAGGGGAGATCATGGAATCATAGAACAGCCTGAGTTGGAAGGGACCTTAAGGCTCGTCCACTTCCACCCCTGCCACAGGCAGGGACAACCTTCCACTATCCTACGCTACTCCAGGCCCCGTCCAACCTGGCCTTGGACACTGCCAGGAGTCCAGGGGCAGCCACTGCTTCTCTGGACACCCTGTGCCAGGGCCTCACCACCCCCCGAGCGGAGAATTTCCTCCTAACATTGAGTCTAAATCTCTCCTCTTTTAATTCAAACCACTCTCCCTTGTCCTGGCACTCTCTGCCCCGGTGCCTGTTGGTTCCCATGGAGAGATGCTGCTTCAGGCAGACCCTGGGGTCCCCTCTGTGCCCACCCCAAGGGTCCCCGCAGTGCCCAGGGCAGGGGCACCCCACGCCCCCAGCCCCCCGAGCCGGCCCGGCCGCACAGTGGGAGCCGCAGCCCGAGGCGGGGGCCGGCAGCCTCCGTTCTCTCAGATTTCAGCTCGTGGAAAGAAAAACAAGGCCCTTTATTTCAGCGTAATTAAAACCAAACGCGGGGCGGCCGCGGAGGCGCAGCCGGAGCGGTGTCCGCGCCCGGAGCCAGCGGCACTGGAATTTGCGCCTGGAGGGAGCGAGGGCTGATGAGCCCCAGATGTTGGAAGGCAGCGCTGGCCAGAGACCCAGGGACTCATTCCTCAGCCATAAACATTTTGGTTCCGTCCCCCTGTGGCCCGGCAGGGTTGGGGGTGGGTGAAGCAGAAGGGACGGGATGGAGGACCCGAGTGCTGGCAAGGACATCTGTCACCTGTCCCTGGGCGTGTCCCTGGGCTGTTCTCCCATCCCCGTGGTGCCACAGGGACTCCTCTGTCCCTCTGGGCCTGGCCGCCCCTCCACCTCACCCCGCTTCTCTTCCTAGGGGTCGGAGGACTTGGGGGACTCGGTCCCCTTGGCCTGCAGCCAGGTGAGCACTGAGCACTGTCCCCCCTGCTCCGGGCCATCCCCGGGGCAATGTCCCCAGCGCTCCACCTTGGGGACAGCACATCCCTTGTCCCCATCTCCGCAGCTCTCCAGAGCATGCTGGGTGGGTCCCACCTGGCCTTGGTGCCCTTCCCTGACCTGAGGGGCTGCAGCCACCCAACAGGCAGCTCTGAGGTCCCCCAGCACGATGGCATCAACCACAGCGGGGTGACCCTGCAGGAGACGAGGCACCTGGGGGACAGCAGAGGGACAGTGCCTGCAGGTGGTCAGCCGGGGGCTCCAGCGGTGCCAGGTGGCACATAGATGGGAGCAGGACTTTGGGGGTTGAGGACAGGGCAGTGCCTGCTAATGCCGCCTCGCCCAGCCTAACGCCAGCCCTGGCACTGCCACGCAGCCCCCACAGCTCACCAGCCCCTGTGCCCACCGCGAGGGCAGGACACCCTCTTGGCAGCTGTTTTTCAGGGATGTTGATGCTGGTTTTATCCCCCGCAGGTGCTGCGGGTCTGTTCCCCGGAGCTGCCTTCCCCGGGGGGGTGTTCCCGGGCGCCGCCTCGGCCGCCGCGCTCAAGGCTGCTGCAAAAGCTGGTGAGTGTTGGGGGCGTCTGGGCAAGGCAGACCCGGGGCTCGGGCAGCCCCCAGGGACCCCCGGGAGTCTGGGCCAGGACAGATTTCCCCCTGGAGCCGGGGCTGCAGGCAGGAGCTGATGCTCTCACTGGGCTCCCCAGCGGCTCGGAGGGACCCAGGCGCAGGGGAATTGGCCAAACCTGAGCCCCCAGGAGCAGAGACCACAGAGCTGCCTGGTCCCTGTGCCCAATATTGGCAACCTACCCCTGGGACTGCCTCAGCGTGTCCCCTTCACCCCCCAAGGGCCATCCTGAATGTGTCCCTTGTCTGGCACCATTCGGGCCAGCTGCAGCCCAGCGGTGGCACCTCCCCCTGGTACACCCCTGTTCCCAATGCCCCCAGGTGCTGGCATTGGAGGCGTGGGTGGAATTGGTCCTGGTGGCCTCGGGGTCTCCACAGGTAGGAAATACCCCTCGCTCCCAGCATAGTCAGACCTGGGGCAGAGCTGTCCCCAGGGTGGGCAGGAGACGGTCCCGGGGCTCAGGGGTCTCTGCTGCCCGCAGGTGCCGTGGTACCGGGCGCGGTGCAGCCCGGCCTTGGCGCAGCAGGGAAACCCCCTAAAATACCAGGTAGGTGACGGCCCCGGAGCTGGGGCCGGGGCGGGGAGCAACTCCATCCGGCTCCTCGTCCCTGAATTTCTTTTGCCTGCAGGTGCTGGGATTCCTGGAGCTTTTCCGGGCGGTGTGCTCCCCGGCGCAGGTGAGCTGGGGGTGCCCACCCCACTGTCAGCACCCCAACCTCCGAGGGGGTCCCAATCCCACCAGCAGCACCCCAAGCTCTGAGGGGATCCCCACCCCTCTCTGTCAGCACCCCAGCTCCGAGGGGATCCCAATCCTGCCGGCAGCATCCCAACTCCGAGGGGTCTCTGCCCAGTGTCAGCACCCCCCGTGGGCAGAGCACCCTGCCCTGCCACCCACCTGCCCCCTGCAGCTTCCAAACCCCCTTGGCTGAGGTCACAGTGACATTTCCACCGTGCCAAAGGCATGGGGGGGACCCGGCATATCCATCCCGTGCCAAGCTTGGCGGGAGCAGGCAGCACCAGTGCTGGGAGAGGAGCTGGCACAGCCGCCGGGGCTGGTGGCGTGGGAAGGAGGGGGAGGAGGTGGCGGGAGAGAAGAATTCCTCAGTGCAAAGTAATTTGGGGGAGGAAAACTTGTGAAAACAAGATGTTTCGACACTGTCCGAAGTGTGTTGCTGGTCAGGAATGTTTTTTTCGTGTCTGAAAATGCTCGGGTTATAATGAAAGACATTTGCAAGAGGGGAAAAAGAACCCCAAACCAAAAGGAAACTCAAGACCCAAAAATCCAGCCCAAACGACCACAAGGCCTAAACACTGTCTGCTGCCCCTGGAGGGCTGGAGAGCCCCGCTGGCCCCAGGCCACTGGGCACTGCCCAGGCCTGACTGGGGCTTTGCTGTCACCACTGGGACCCCTCTAGAGTTCCCTGCAGGCTCCCAGCCGGTTCCACAGGCAGCTCCAGGCCTGGAGCAAACCTCTCCTGCCAGCTGGAGGGGCAGACAGCTGGCACGGGGTGGTGCCAGGAAGTCCCCGATGATGAGGGTGACAAGAAACGGGTGACAGGGATTTGGGAGCTGGGCGTGGGGGTTTTGGGTATCAGTAACATGCTGAGGCCCCAGCTCACCCCTCTGGTCTCTGCTCCAGGTGTTCGCTTTCCTGGCGTCGGGGTGCTGCCCGGAGTCCCCACTGGAGCTGGAGTCAAGCCTAAAGCCCCAGGTAGGTCCCCTCCATCTCTCTGGAACACTGGGAGTAGTTCAGGGCTGGCTCCAGCTCAGCCCCCCAGCCCATCCTTTGGCATCACAGCCCTACAGGACACTTGACAGTGAAGCCAACCTGCAGCTGAATCCACTCAGGTTAATTTAGACCTCCAGGAGCAGCCCAGGGCTCACGCAGGTGTTTCTGTTTCCCTTTAGGAGCTGGAGCCTTTGGAGGAATCCCTGGTGAGTGTCCCGTCTCTCTTGCCTGTCCTTCTCTTCCTTCCCAAGCCTGTTCCTCACAGCCATGGTCTCCCCACACCAGAAGATGCCTCAGGGCTTCCCAAGCCACCCACTCTCCTCTGCGGGGCTGCCCTGGGGCACTGCCCTCCCTCCAGGACTGGTGGCAGCCATGGCGCGGGCTCCAGGTAAGAGTCTGCTGTTGGTTTGCAGGACTGGGAGGTTTTGGAGGTCAGCAGCCCGGTGTCCCTCTGGGGTATCCCATCAAAGCTCCTAAGCTCCCAGGTAAGCTCCAGAGCCAGCAGAGTGGCTTCGCTGCAGGTGAAGGATTCCCAGCAGTGTCAGGGGAAGGACCCGCCGTTCCCCAGGGCTGGGGCACAGTGCCCACAGGTCCCCTGGACCTGGCAGTGCCTGTGCTGGCCCTGGGACAGCAGGACAGAGCCAGGGGCTCTGCTGTGCCCAGCCTGTGGTAGCCCCACGGGCAGCTGCCCGGGCGATGCCCCCAGCTCACGTGGACAGTGCTGTGCCTCTCTCCAGCTGTTGTAAGGTAGGAAGGATCACATTTTGGGGACGTGCCCTGGCCCAGGTCACCCTGGGATGTCCCTGCCAGCTCCTGCTGGCACGAGGCACAGCCCTTGCAGGGACAGTCTGGTTTCTGTGGCTCCTGGGGTTGGGCTGGGCATTCACCCAGGCTCAAGGAGCTGTAGCCGAGGCCACCCAGGTGCTCTAGGCAGGTCTCCCTCCCCACTGCCCACCTGAACGGGGCTCAGCCCAGCCCAGGGCAGCCTGGGGGAGCTCAGCACCCCTTTCCCAGCCTGGGGTGCTCTGGACATCTTCCCCTCCCAGCCCTGTGCCAGGTGCCAGCTCTGCCTGTCCCCAGGCAGCTGTGCCCACGGAGGACAGTGGCAGGTTCTGTGCCCTCCAGGGGCCACGCTGCCACCTGACTGCTCCCCAGTGCATGCCGAGGAGGGCAGCCACATCTGGGCAGGGGACGGGCCCTGGGGTGCTGGGGAATGCACTGGAGATCCACAGACATTTCTTCATGCACCCAAACAAGTCACTGGAGGCAGAAGAGCCTCGGCAAGGGGAGCCCACCCCAGGCAGCACATCCCAGCCCCAGAAGCTCTGCTGGCTTCCCCCCAGCAGGGCCCGTGGCCACAAACAGCAGCAGGAATCCCTAGCCTGCTCAGGTTTCCTGCAGTGGAGCAGAGTTCTGATCCTTAGAGAGATTCAGCCCCACAGCCAGCAGAGCCTGCCTGGGTCCCGGCCCAGGATAGGGACCAGGACAGCGGGGGTGTGTCCAGACCTTCCTGGGGTGCCAGGGGATGCCAGTTTGTCACCTCTGCGGGCTCGGGGCTGGCAGTGCAGGGACAGCCCGTGCTGGCTGTGGAGGCTACAGGTGGATCCAGGGCTGCCACGCACGGGGTGTCCCCTGCCCTGTCCCCGCTGCAGTAGGTCCATGTTGAGAGGGGATGAGGGCACAGTGGGACAAAAGACATTTTCAGTGGAAAGTCATCTCTTAAGATGATTTACCCCTGTGCTGTCCCCACTCAGGGGGTGGCCCTGGGGTCACCCACCTTGCTGGAGGTCCAGTCAGAAGCTGTGGCTGAGGTCAGGGTCCCATTGATGCCATAGGGGTGGGCACCACTGCCCAGTATCCGGCTGTGCTTGGGTACCATTGGTCTGTGCAGAGCCCTTCCCAGTGTGTGCATGGGTCTGAGCCCCCCTGGCAGGGCTGGTGACATCCCCATGGGCACAGTGCCAGGGCAGGGGCTGCCTTCCCACCCAGCTGGGGGTGGTGGGGAGCTGGACTTGGACCTGGCAAAACCCTTGGAGACCCAAGGCTTGGACTGCTGGCCCTTGGAGACACCTCCATGTGCGTCACCCTTTCCCGGCTTATCAGCAAGGAGCTGATAAGGTGCCCCTGGATGGGCAAGGGTGGCCCTCAAGGTGGGGGACACCTGGCATAGCTCACTGAGAGCCTCTGCCTGCCAGCACCACTGTGCTGGTGTGGGACACTGTGGGATAGCCCGGCAGGATGAAGGGAAATCTGGTCCCCACATGCTGGCTGCTGGGAGGGGATGGTGTCCAGTGCTCGAGGAGATGCTGTGCCATGAGTAATTCCATCCTGGCTGCAGGCAGCCACATCCCTGCCCACGGCCCTTCTCTGGAGATGCCCCCCACCCTGCATGCAGCTCGAGGTGTCCCCCCGAGGAATGTGGCAGCCCACGGCCTCGGGCCGCTGCCAACAGTGATGGGAGCTGCTGGCTGCCAAGCCCACGGTCCCCACTGAGTCTGGGGCACCCCCACGCCATTCCGAGTGCTGGGATCCGGCTCTTTCCCAGGGAGACGTTTCCCTGGCCGTGATGTTCCAGCTCATAATCCCTCCCCATCCTTCTGCACCGACCTCCTAACGAGGTCACGTTTCAGCCGAGGCTCCCAAGCCCTGATTCCAATTAAAAGCTTTCCTTCAGAGCTGGCCGGGGCGCAGCCAGCTGGGTACAGATCTTGCCACGGGGTTCCCTTGGGACCCCTGTCTGGAGTGGGGTCATGGGAGGCTCCTGCAGAACCAGCTCCAGGCACCACAGCCCTTGGCCAGGGCTCAGAGGGGGCGGCTCTTTCAGTCACAGCTTCCAAGGTGAGGGAGAACGGCATCTCCTGGCCCAGCTCCACCACGGGGGTTTGTATCCCAGAGGATTCACTGTCACAATGGATGGAGCTCCCAGGGCTGGTGCTGCACAGCCCTGGCAGAGCGGAGCCACGCCGTGGGGCAGAGGGGACAGGGTCAGCAGCAGCCAGGTGCTAACCCCCCTTCTCTCCTCTCCTCTCGTCCCCAGGTGGCTACGGTCTGCCCTACACCAATGGTAAGCTGCCCCGTGGTGAGTACTTGTGTCCTCATTCCTTGTGGCTCCACCGGCTGCCACCACGACCTCGTGGCCACCGGCCCTCGGGGTGGTGTAAGGGACATCCCGCTCCCAGGGCGAGCTGGTTCCTTGGGGACCTCGTGCCCTGCCCGTGGTGGCTGTGGACCAGCCCGGGAGCAGCTCAGCTCTCCCGGCACCCCTGGGAGCTGTTAATCCATAGGACACGTCCTGAGCCACTCCAGCTCCAGACACGGATGTTTGAACTGGGATCTCAAGTGGGGAGGAGCTGGCTTTGCCATCCCCTCGCACCTTCTGGCGCCAGGGGGAGGAGATCCAAGGGCGCTGCTCTGTCTCGTTGTCCTTCCCCTGGCCAGTGCCTGACCTGGCCCTGCCCTGTGCTGTGATTGCAGGTCTCAGGCCCGGCGGGATAGGAGTCGGCCTCCTGGCAGGAAAGGCAGGATACCCCACCGGGACAGGTACACATCCCACAGCCCCCGCGTGGAGGCTGGCCCGGGCGCGGCAGGGAGCCGCGCACCCTGTCACGTTGCTGGCCCCCGGATGGGCGTTGGGCACTGCCCGCTGTCTGGGGACTGCAGCGACAGCCCGGAGCGGAGCAGCACCTCCCACAGGACAGGGGGGGACAGATGCTGGCAGCAGTGCCCGGTCCCCAGGGTCCCCGTGGGGTGGGGGAGCTGAGGTGGGAACGCTCTGGCGATCTCAGTGGCTCAGTGCCCTTGTCCCTCTGCAGGGGTCGGAGCTCAGGCAGCAGCAGCGAAAGCAGCAGCGAAACTTGGTGAGTCGTCCTTAGTGGCACAAACACCACCCATCTCCGCAGCAGGGAGCTGCACCCTCCCCTCCCTCCCAGCCCCCGGAGTGCTGACTGTGTCCCCGTGTCCCCGCACCACGGGCTGACCGCGCTGTCCCCTGCGGCAGGAGCCGGTGTCTTGCCTGGAGTTGGAGGCATCCCGGGAGTTGCTCCCGGTGTTGGCGTCGGCGGTGTCCCCGGAGTTGGAGGTGAGGCAATGAGAACGCTGTGCCCTGGGGCTCAGGGAAGGTCTCCTTCCTTTATCCCACGTCCCTGACTCTCTCCCACTATCCCGGCAGTTGGAGGACCGGCAGCGGCGGCGGCAGCGGCGAAGGCAGCGGCAAAGGCAGGAGCTTTCGGTGGGTTCCTGTTGCCTCGGGCATATCTCGGGACAGGGAAGAGCCGTGCATCGGTGCCAGGGGCTGGGGGGCTCCACAGCTGCCCCAGCAGCCCCCATCCCATGCTCTGGGGTGCTCTCCCAGCCCCCTGTCCCGGCTCCAGCAGCTTTTCCAGCAGTGATGAAGGGCTGACGGGCCCCTCGGGATGTAGCAGCCTGGCACGGGGCAGAGCGTGCCCGTTACACGTTGTCTCTCCATGAGATGCGGGTTTGCTGTGCCAGGTGCCAGCAGGTGTCTGGGGACGTGGTGTGTGTGCTGAGCTGTCCTTCCCTAGTGCAGGGATGCTCCTGGTGATGCAGATCTCTGCTGCTCCCCTCCTTGGCTGTCCTGTGGGAGAAAAGTGAGGAGCAAAACACTCCTTGGGGAATTCAGGAAAAACGTGCCAGCCCTGGGCCAGCTGGGATGTACAGCCACAGCCTTTGAGACCTTGGGAGTCACCAGCATCCTGAGTGGCCAGATGGGTGTAGGGTGCTGGGAATCAAAATCCCAGGTGCACCCCAGGTCCCCCGAGGAGCTGCTTTAGGATGTGTGAGGAGCCCAGCACGAAGCTGGTGCCCAAGAGACTCCTGCGACCCTGGGACACACCCCGGTGGCACAGTGGGGTGTTTGTGGGGGTCTGACTGCTCTGCTTCCCTCCAGGTCCAGGGGCGGTGCCCGGTGTCGGAGTTGTCCCCGGGGCGGTGCCTGGTGTCGGAGTTGTCCCCGGGGCGGTGCCTGGTGTCGGAGTTGTCCCCGGGGCGGTGCCCGGAGTCGGAGTTGTTCCCGGGGTGGCAGGTGACTGTTCCAGGAGCCCTGTCCCCATGGCCCGGCTCTGTGGGGCCATGGTGGCTGAGGGTCCCTGTCTCCCTTGTCCCCAGGGGTGCCGTCGGCAGCAGCAGCAGCAAAGGCAGCTAAGTACGGTACGTGCTGTGGGGGGCCCCAGCCCCCGGGACCCCTGCCCACCCTGACACACGGGGGTGCCCAGGCACGGGGTGTCCCCTGGGACCACTTCTGAGGGGGAATGGGGAATTCCCATTCCCAGCTCCCGACTGCTCTTCCTGGGCCAGGCCCCATCCTTAGGGCAGGACTTTCTCCCTCTCCACGGTTTCTCCAGGTTGCCTTGTGGAAGTGAATGATGAGCCCCAACTGATGGCTTTCGATATAACTGAATTCTTGGATTTCGTACCAAATCCATTTTCCGGCAGCTGATCTCTTACAGGATCCGACGCCCAAGGACTCAGTGCTGCTGCCATTAGGGCAGAGTTCCCTGGCAGAGGGGTCCCTGCCCAGGGTCACTCCCCTCCAAACCCTTGCTGGGGTTCGGAAACACATACAGCTGGGTCTGACGATCCCTGCCCTGCCCCGCTGGGCTCTCTCCTGGATGAGGCCGTGGATGCTCCTCTCTCCAGGCGACCATGATGAGACAGAGCCATGGCAGGTCCCACCTTTGAATTCTTGCTGCTGCCAGCTCTGATTTGTCCCCTCTTGTTCCTGGCAGGCGCCGGCCTTCCCGGTGTTGGCATCGGAGGTGTCCCGGGGGCGGTGCCCGGAGTCGGAGTTGTCCCCGGGGCGGTGCCTGGTGTCGGAGTTGTCCCCGGGGCGGTGCCCGGAGTCGGAGTTGTTCCCGGGGTGGCAGGTGACTGTTCCAGGAGCCCTGTCCCCATGGCCCGGCTCTGTGGGGCCATGGTGGCTGAGGGTCCCTGTCTCCCTTGTCCCCAGGGGTGCCGTCGGCAGCAGCAGCAGCAAAGGCAGCTAAGTACGGTACGTGCTGTGGGGGGCCCCAGCCCCCGGGACCCCTGCCCACCCTGACACACGGGGGTGCCCAGGCACGGGGTGTCCCCTGGGACCACTTCTGAGGGGGAATGGGGAATTCCCATTCCCAGCTCCCGACTGCTCTTCCTGGGCCAGGCCCCATCCTTAGGGCAGGACTTTCTCCCTCTCCACGGTTTCTCCAGGTTGCCTTGTGGAAGTGAACAATGAGCCCCAGCTCATGGCTTTGGACTCATCTGAATTCTTGCATTTTGTGCAAAATCTGTTTTCCAGCAGCAGACCTGACATAAGATCTGGTGCCCGAGGGCTCAGTGCTGCTGCCATTAGGGCAGGGATTCTTAAAAGAGGAACCTCTCCCTATATTCACTGTCCTCCAAAACCTTGTGGAATGCTGGGATCCATCAAGTGCATCCAACTGGGTCTAGCAAGACCCAGGTGTCCAGCAGGCATAACCACCCCGACCTGGAGCTTGTGGACATGGAGGAGGCAGAACTGGCCCTGGGGTTCCATGCAGGACTGGCTTCCATGTGCTGCTCCAAAAGGCAGAGCCAGGTCCCAGGAACTTCTCCATCTTCACTGCAGAGCCCTGGGAATCCCCAGGAGGAGCCAAGGTCGATGGCAGCTCTCCTTTGAGGGTTAAACCACTGCTGCCCTTCTCTTCTATAATGTGTAGAAAAAAATCCCTGCACATGCCCGGGGAAGGATGGGATTCAGGGATCCAGGAAGGAACTCGGCACTGGGTGCTCTGTGCTGTGTTGGCCCTGCTGAGCAGGGTCCCATGAGGACAAAGCCCTCTGACACTCAGCTCTTGCCGAAGCGACCTGATGCTTGTCCGTGTGGCACTGATGTGTGCCAGCAGGTCCAGGCTGTCAGTACCCTGGGCAGCTCCCCAGTCTGACCAGTGCCCGGGCTCCCAGCCCCCTCAGACACCTACTGGGGACACTCAGCCACTTCTCCTCCGTGGCGTGTCTGGCTGCAAGGCTCGATGTCCCTGTGACAAGGAGCACCTTGGGCCCCTGTGAGGATGAGGGTCCCTGTATTGGTGACTTCCTGCAATCGCTGGCAGAGTCACGGGGCCGATCTCTGCCCTGCCCCGCTGGGCTCTCTCCTGGATGAGGCCATGGATGCTCCGCTCTCCAGGCGACCATGATGAGACAGAGCCATGGCAGGTCCCACCTTTGAATTCTTGCTGCTGCCAGCTCTGATTTGTCCCCTCTTGTTCCTGGCAGGCGCCGGCCTTCCCGGTGTTGGCATCGGAGGTGTCCCGGGGGCGGTGCCCGGAGTCGGAGTTGTTCCCGGGGTGGCAGGTGACTGTTCCAGGAGCCCTGTCCCCATGGCCCGGCTCTGTGGGGCCATGGTGGCTGAGGGTCCCTGTCTCCCTTGTCCCCAGGGGTGCCGTCGGCAGCAGCAGCAGCAAAGGCAGCTAAGTACGGTACGTGCTGTGGGGGGCCAGGGGTCACCGCCCTCCAAAATCTGGTGGGTTCCTTAAATGCATCCCTCTGGGTGTAGTAAGACACGGAACTGATTCCTGTCCTGCTCAGCTCGAGTCTCTTCTGGAAGAGGCTGTGGATGCTCTGGTCTCCAGCCACAATGATGAGACAGAGTCAGAAGAGGTTCAGCATTTCAGCTGTTGCTGCAGCAAGATCTGACTTCTCCCGTCTCACTCCCTTGCAGGAGCCGGCGTTCCCGGCGTTCCCGGCGTTCCCGGCGTTCCCGGCGTCCCTGGGGTTCCCGGGGTTCCTGGCGTTGTCCCCGGTGTTGGAGGTGAGCAGATCGGCTGTCAGCAGCTGGGGAGGGCATGCTGGCCTTGGCAGTGCCCTGACTGTGTCCCGTGTGTCCCCGCAGTGGGTGGCCCGGCGGCGGCGGCCGCAGCCAAGGCTGCAGCAAAAGCGGCGGCGATCGGTGAGTCCCCACTGTCACCACCGTCACCACTGGCTGTCCCAGGGAGGGAGGAGGTGTGTTGGCGCACAGGAGAGGTGGGGACACCCCGGTGCTGTTGAGGTCAGTGGGATTCCCGCTGCGGAGTCTGCCCCCTCAGACACATCCCTGAACCTCTCTGCACGAGCAGGAGGCGTGCCCGGCGTTGGTGTTCCTGGAGCGGCCGTGCCCGGAGTGGGTGTGCCTGGTGTTGGTGTGCCTGGTCTGGTGCCTGGGGTCGGCGTTCCAGGTGAGATGGTGCCCAAGGGATGCTCGGCTGTCCCCAGCAGCGCTGGCCGAACGCGTTCCTGACCCTCTCACTCCCTATCCCCCAGGAGGTCCGGCAGCCGCTGCCAAAGCAGCCGCCAAAGCAGCCAAGTACGGTAAGCTGGGATCTCTCTGGGGTTATCCCACGTGTCCTGTCTCCTGCTCATCCCCACCCCAGGCTGCTCCCCTGGTGGGCTGAGGCCCAGTAGTGCCTGGGGTCCCTGGGGGTCGGGCTGAGGGATGAGCTCCCCGAAGGGCTGAATGTGAGAAGAGGTTCTGGCTGTGTCAGGGCTGCTCTCCAGAGAGGTGAGCCCCGTGGAGGATCTGAGTTCACCATCCAAACACCTTCTCATACATTGGTCCATCCACACCCCCTTCTGCCCACCCAGCCGCACCAGCCACCTCAGTGTCCATCTGTCCCCTACTCTGTCCGTCCATCTATACCTCCTCTCTTCCTCTATTGAATCACTCCACATCCATCCCCATATCCATCCATCCATCCCCATATCCATCTCACCATCCATTCAACCATTAGTGCATCTCATCATCCATCCATTCATACATCCCACTATCCATTCAACCACTCCCCATTCACACACCCCCCTATCTCACCACCCCTCCATCCATCTGTTGATCTCAGCATCCCTTCATTCATCCATCTCACCATCCATCCAACCATTCATCCATCCCACCATCATTGCAACCACTCCTCATCCAGTCACATGTCCACCCACCTCCCCAGCCTGCCATGCCTTCTCATCCAACTCCTACCGTGTTTCTTCCCGAGCTGAAGCCCCAGTCCTTCTCTTTCTCCTTGCAGGTGGCTTGGCTCCCGGCGTGGGTGGCCTGGTTCCTGGAGTAGGAGGCCTGGTTCCTGGAGTAGGAGGCCTGGTTCCTGGTGTTGGAGGTGTCCCAGGTGAGGAGGAGGAAGGTGGGGTGGGGGCAGCCTGGCTGCTGTGGGGACAGTTCTTGGGAAGGACAGACTCGAGGACAACCTCAGCGGTGTCTCCTGGGGGGATGCAGACAAGGCCTGAGGGGTGGGCTCTGCCCAGGTTTGCTGTGAGGCCTCCCCAGAGTCGCTGACCCCCCCTTGCTGTTTGTGCCCAGGTGTTGGAGGTCCAGCAGCAGCTGCCAAAGCAGCAGCCAAGGCAGCCAAATTTGGTGAGTCAGCCTGGGGAGCCCCTCGGTCACACCCAGGGGACATCTGGGGTCTCCCCGCCAGCCCTGGTGTGACAGACTGGTCCAGGGGATGCAGGGGATGGGCACCCCAGGACTGGCACATATCCCACATGAGCACGGGGATCACCCCTGCTGCCTCACCCCTCTCTCCGCAGGTGCTGGGGTTGGAGTGGTGCCAGGTGCGGTACCCGGTGTGCCTGGAGTGACACCCGGCGTTGGTGTCGTGCCCGGCTTGGTGCCAGGGGTGGGAATACCTGGAACTGGCATCCTTCCCGGGGCAGGTACGTGCTTTGTCCCACCCTGGTTAGGGACCTGCTTGGGGACAGTGGTGGCTGAGAATGCTAAAAGCCACTGAGCCAAACGAAGGGGTGGCAGGGAGCGCTGTGGGTGGGATGGAGGGTGGTGGCACACGAGAGTGATGTGGGTGTGACTATCCTAACCATGGTGTCCTCCCTCACTTTGCAGGCATCCCCCAAGTAGGGGTGCCGCCTGGTGCTAAACCTCCCAAATTCGGTACGTACCCCTGCCCCAGGGCCACCTCGGGCTGTCCCTGGGTCTCCTCCTCCTGTGGCCACCGGGGTGCTCATCTCTCTTCCTGTCCCCTGCATGCCCAGTGTGCCCTGATGGCCCACGTGTGGGAAGTGGAGTGCTGTCACCCACGGGTGCAAAGTGCCACCTGTAGCCCCTGCCCTGGACTTGCTGGGGACAGTTTTCTCCTGCATGTGTCATGCAGGGGCTGAAGCCCCTCTGGGTGCTGTGAACTGGATGCTGGGGACTCCCAGCCTGGGTGCCAGGTCCACCCCAGCAGGTTGGGCACTGGCTGGGGGTGCCAGGCTGTGGGGGGACAGGTGTGCATGGTGTCTCTCTGGCAGGTGTTCCCGGGGTCGGAGTCCCAGGGGTTGGTGCCCTTCCAGGTAAGTGCTGGCAGGAGCTGAGCCCAGGCAGGGGGGATGTGCAGGCACAGGGGTGCTCCCTCTGGGCAGGGAGGGAGTGGGGCTGCCCGAGGAAGGATGGGCACACTTGGGACTGGGTGAGGAGCGGGTCAGACGCTGCCCCACTGTCTGTCCCTGCTCAGCTGGACTCCTCCTTGTAGGTGGCCTCGGAGTCGGTGGGCTCGGAGTTGGTGGCCTCGGTGAGTGATGCTGGTCCCGGCACGGGGCTCCCCAGGGCTGGGCTGCAGGGAGCAGCAGCGGAGTGCTGGCAGAGCGGTGAAGAGGGAGCCTCGGGTTCACTTCTGTCCCCTCCTAGTCTCACAGTACCATCCCACCCCACACTGGCACTGTGCCTTGTGTCCCTTGGTGTTTGCCACCTGCCCTGTTCCCAGTGGGTGAGCCGAAGGGAACGCCACTGCTGAGCAGGGACTGAGGGCCATAGGCCCAGCTTTGCCTGTGCTATGGGAACAGGGGATGGTACTGCACCATGTCCCCAACGTGTGGAGACGCAGGTCCCTCCTGGGACCCTCTGGCTGTGGCCCTGGGGCAGTGAGTCCGGGCAGGGGCTGCACTTGTGCCCCCCTCTGACATAGGACTCTTGTATCCAGGAGCTGCTGGGAAACCTCCCAAGCCAGGTAAGGGACAGCCTGAGGGGCTGGAGGAGTGACTCTGGTCCCTGTCCCCATCCACTTTCCCATGGCTGTGCTCACGCTCCCCACCCTCACTGGGGGCTCACCCACCTGCAGGTTTTGGTGCTGGGGGGCTGCAGCCAGGTGAGTGCTGCACTTTGGGGCTGGCGTGGGAGTGTGTCCCCTACCCTGCCACATTCGTGCCCGCTTGCTGTGCCCACGCTGCTGCCATTCCCCGCTGGCCATGTGGCTGCCTGGGAGAGCACCGGGGAAGCCAGAGGGGTGCCAGGGTGGGGACGGTGGCTTTTGCATCAGTTCCTGTCCCTGGACTAAGCCAGGGATCCCAGCCAGGCTGTGCCCAGTCCGCGTTAGGGTGGCACTGCTGTCACTGGCTGTCACTGGCTGTTGCTTTTTCCCCAGGGGTTGGAGTTCCCGGCTTCGGCGTATCACCGATATTTCCAGGTACCACTCCCAGCTCGGCACCTCAGCACGCAGCTGGGGCCTGTGTGGGTGCCTGGACGGCCGGCCCACGGGGACACGACCACGGGCCGGGGAGGGACCCCGGTGGCTGCGCTGAGCTGCGGGGCTGGGCTGGGGTGTGCGGGGCAGACAAATGAGGGTGCTCCCCGTGCTGAGGGCTTCGCTCTCCTTTCAGGTGGGGTCGGCGGCCTGGGATTTGGTGGTGAGTATCCTTCCCCCCACCATGGGGCGTTTTGGGGCGGGGGGTGCGCATCCCCATGGGGGTCCCGCTCACGCCGCTCCGCCTTCCCCTTGCAGGGAAGCCCCCCAAGCCCTACGGAGGAGCCCTGGGTGCCCTGGGCTTTAGAGGTGAGCACGGTACCCCCGCTCGCCGGGGCCGGTCCTGCCCCCCCGCCCGTGTCCCGTGCGGGGCGCAGGGAGGGCTCATTCCCGCATCCCCCGTGGCAGGCGGCGTGGGCTGCGCAGCAGGGAAGTACTGCGGGAGGAAACGGAAGTAACGCTCCACTACCCATCACCTCATGAACTTTGGTGCTACTGCATGGTCCAGAATGTAAATCCGAAGCAAAGCTGAGACACCCCCTCCCCAAGCCCCGAACCCCGCCCCGTCCATCCCGGGGCCGTGCTCGGCCTCACGTTCCCCGGAGGAGACCCCGCGTTCCCCGGCAACGTCCAGGCCCCCCCCGCCCCTCGGTCCCGGCAGAGAGCGCGGAATAAACTGCGGGGAGCAGCCGTCCCCCTTGGTGCTATCGCTCTCTGCGGGATTTGGGGGGGGGCTGGGCTGTCGCGCCCCT